>VWZZ01004636.1:195859-215400 GCA_013399095.1 Psophia crepitans | reverse complement strand
GGCTGCCACGTCTGCCCGGGCAGCGCTGCCCCCTCCCGCCGGGCCGTGCTGTGGCCGGGCACGGAGCAGGAGCTCGGCCCGCGGGGCCCCCTGCCCACTCCCGGGGTTCGGCTGCCCATGTGTCGCGGTTTCCACCCGCGCCCGGGGAACGCGCAGGGCATTGCTCCCGCCAAGGGCTGAGCCGCAGCGGCATGCGTGTCGCCGAACGTAGGAAACCGAGCTCCTTGGGGCTTAGGAGCAGGCTTCCACTACATCTGAAATTCTCTGGAGTCGGACAAATAAAAATAAATAAATCCACAGCCGCTCGGTTTCAGCAGGAGGGAATGCTGCCAGCCGCAGGGAAACGCGGCTCCGATTCCGCATGGCAGCGGCTGCCACCCGGTTTCCTTACGGGCTCGTTTGAGCGTGACTTCCCTGTGCAGGCCTGCCAGGAAACCCTGTGTAGGCAAAGCTCCACCTGAATTACAGCCACGAATTTTGGACGGTCTGAATGTAAATAGGGTTAAATGCAAAGCTAGGCACCCTTCCTCGGAGCGCGAACAGCACTCACTGACTTATTTTACTTCCAGAATGAGTTGGGGCCATTTTAACTTCCCATACAGTATCCATACAAGACATCCATGTAACCTAGCAGCCCCGTCTGACTTTCCAGTGTCCCACAAAGTGTACACAACCCTTTCCTCTTGGACAGAACCAGCAAGGACGAGCGAGCAGCAGAAAAGGAAAGCAAGAGTTCAGAGAAGACAGACAAGGAGGATGAAGCCTGACTGAGGAAATCGGCAGGTATCTCCCCAAGATATCCCATTCCTGGAATATTTCGGAAGTTCTCCTCCAGCTCCCCTCTCTTTACACTCTCTACATCTACCAGGGAACAGGTTCAGCCACATTCTCTCACCTTGAGGGCCAGCGCAAAATCTGAAACAAGGATCTTTGAGCTGTTGCAGAACTGGTGAAGAGCCACCAACTCGCCAAGCCCTGTGCCTTGCCCGCAGGCACGGCTGTCCCTACACACGCATGCGCACAAGCAGAAGTTTCTTGGGGCAGCTGCCACCGTCACCGGTGACCGCTCCGTTAGGAAATCCCGCCTCCCCACTGTAAATACCGAAGGCACAAGTCCGGCAAAAGGACGGCATCGACATGCTAACATCACCAAGCGCTGCTGTTAAGAAGCACTTTCAGGAGTGCTCAGCTCTGTTCCTATTTAAGTCATGGCAATTTTCAGCATTTTCCTTCTTGGCAAGAGAATCCCATCGGCCGCGCTCCTGCAGCGGGGCTGCCCGCGCGTCTGTGGACACGCTGCTTTCCCATACTCGGCACATGAGCAAAACCTGACATTCACTGCCACTTCTCCAACGGCACTCGAGTGGCAGTCACGGGCAAAGCGGTTTGCTCCCGTTAAAGAACAGGCTTTGCAAATACAGAGGTAGCCTCAATGCAGGAAAAGCAGTTCTTAGATTACTCACAACAAACGTGCGACGATGTGGGATGGTATAAATTCCCCCGGCGCACGCTCGGGATGGCTGCATGACTCACGGCTGGCTCAGCCACCGGTGTTCATGTGAGCCTTCCTCCGCACCGCTCCCAGGTCTGCACCAGCTTCCAGGAAAACCATCGCAAGCGGTTTGAGAGAGTTTTTTAAAAGGCCTAATTAAAAATTATCTCTGTCTGTGCTGAGTACGTTAGCTAGCCCTATAGGGAGGAAAAGGAGGGGAAAATGCAACTAAAAGCTAAAGCTGTTTTTTCAAAGTGCACTGCTCGAGTGCTTTTAGGGCTAGCAAACATGCTGTGAGTTCCAGAGCCCGGCAGGAATCCTTCCCCTCAAGCCACGCAGGTCCTCGGGACTGTCAGGTGGAGCAGCTGAAGCCTGGCAAACCTGAATCTCAGGCATCCTGAGCTGTGATTTGAGATGACTTTCGATATCCATATGGTGCCATTTGGTGGAAACTGCTCCAGGGGATGAAGTCCAGAGATGGATTTAAGAGAGTGAGGGAGGTGACAGAAGGTTACGTGGGATAAAGCAGGCAAAAGGAAAAATACAGGGGTGTCAAAAGACAGAACCACGGCCCCCAGACACAGGGAAAGTAGCAGCGCAGAGATCATAGCAGCGCAGAGATCGGTCAGCAAGAGAAGCGCATCTGAAACATCCACAGGTCTGAGCAGTCCCGTGACATGTGGGAAGGAGTGAGTCTCAGCAGAGTGGATGGTAATTATCACATACCTCATCAGGGTCGTCTGAGTTGCCAGACATACCTGTCTTTCCTAATGCAGCCACGCACAAGCGGATTTCCATACACGCACACAGCACGAACTGCAGATAAACTACACGATTTAGCTAATCACATGGCTTAATGACCTGCAGACAAACCCCAGATCACCGGTGAAATGGGCCACTGAGCATAAAGAGTATGTTCCTAGACGAAGTGAAGAGCCAGCCTTTTTCTGTTTGAGTTCACTCACAGCTGTAAACCCTAACATACTTTGCTTTTAAAATACATCTTACCTGGTTTGGTCCAGTGCATAACAACAGCAGTTATCGATACAGTACTGAGCATCACCACAACCAACATCCTTGTTTCAATTCCTTAAAATGGACTTCAAGGCAACATGAACAACCCAGTGAGAGCCGGCGCTGCCACAGCGCGTTTCCATACCCGACGGGGGGGCTCGCCCTGTCCGTACGGCTCATTTCAAGCAGCTGCAACAGCCACCGCTCTAGCTGCATGTCTGACTGGGGGACGGGTCGTCCTGCTTGCTTTGATTTGATGCTTTCCTTTAAGCATACAAACACCATCTTAAAGAAAATCCTCCTTTCTGATTCCCGTTTTGGAGGAAAAGATCACTTTGGCACACCGGTACCTTTGCACTTGCTTATCCATCTTCGAGCTGCAATTTTTTTAGGCTGTTTTGATCTGTCTATTATTAGATTTATAGCAAAAACGATTTCAGGAACTAGCAAGACAAATGGAAGAAGACACAGGACTTCAGAAAACAAACAAGTCATCCTCTGAGGTCCCAAAGACATCCTCTACTTTGTTCTTGCACATCACTGCATGGTCAAGATTACTGTGCAATCACCCTGAGCGCATTCCCAGCACTTGTCGCCGCTGCTCTATCATCTCTCGCGACTCAGTTTATCTTGTGACAAGACACACTGATTACGGCAGTGCTGCTCCTGAAGAGGTCGAGTGTAAAAATTATACTCCTTGAGCGGTTGTTACTCGTACGTCAACACAAATACTGTGTGGTACGTTACACTGCTAAAATAATGGAATCCTCTCGGTTTCGCTTAGGCCAGGCTAGTGTTTTTGATCTCACAGCAGTTACAAAAGCTTTGTCACTTCTGCCTCTCTAAAACAGCACTAATGATCACGTCTGACCATGAGGAAAAAAATGTATATGCAAATGAAAGTGAAAACTAAGGCGTGTTCGGTGGCAGAGCCTGCCCTTCTGCAGCTGGGCCACCTTACCTCTCAGGCTGCGCAGCCGAGACGGGGTTACCTCCTCTGCGTGAAGGCAGCTACCTACAAGCTCCCGCCAGCGCACTGACCTGCGTCAAAAGATACCAGCACACAGCTTGTTTCGGGACTAGGCACGCATGTTTCTAGCGGAGAGGCCCAAAGGTGGCAAAACAAACACCAGGCCGCCATGCCACCAGCCGGCAGCAGCGGACAGTGCTCCCGCAGCAACGGCCTCGGCCCTGCTGGGCAGCGTGGGGAGGTGGGCTCCGCGTGGAAAAACCGGCAGGTACTTGTGCACCCAGCAACCATCCCGAAGGAAGTACAAATAATGGAGGGAGGCATGGGATGCCGTGCTTTTTGGCATGATGTGCGTGGCAAAGCACGGCAGCTGCTAGGCTGCGCGTACACGACGTTTTAAGATCAGACCTCACCGAATCATCATATTTAATTTCTACCAGTGACTTGTACGCATACGCATCCGCCTGCCGTTGAAATTCAAAGCCGACGCCACAGCAGGGCTGTCACAAACCTGACGACCAGCCCTGGCGTGAAAGGGGACAGGCGCCGTGGAGGAGGCAGCTTACCTGAGCGACCGGGGCAGGGCTGCTGGCTGCTGGCAGGACACCACGCGGGCTCCGCTTTAACCCCCGTTCCGGTGGAAAGCTCTCTTCTGTGAGCTCCGTGTCTTGACAACTAAAGCAGACAAAAGAGCAAACAATATTCTAGAGGAAACCATCTTCTGTTGTTTTGGCAAGTGCAGTGCAGAGGATAACCAACGAACGGGACACACTTCCAAACTACCTCCCTCGAGCAACCCACCTCCAAATCTCTCTGCTTTCATAAACTGCTGCCTGTCCTGGAGCTACGAAACACTTTATCCTACTATAGCAAGAAAAATACTGATGTCGGAGATTATTCTTTTTCAGCCCTCTAAATAAACCAATAACCAAGCATTTCATCAGCAAATTGCTTCCTTCTTCTAGCAAAAAGTAACTTAACGGATTATTTTTCTCACTCAACACAAAATGTTGGTTCTGGCAGTTCTTTTTAACATCAAATTATTGAAAAATGTATTCTTTTCACTATCGCTTTGCTACTTGACAATTTTAATCCTGAGATTCAGGAAGCAGAAACTATCAGTTTTATTTCCACCACAAAATTAGAAGAAATAAAAATCAGTGTAACTAATGTAAGCAGACACAACAAAACCAGAGACGAACGCCCTGTCCCTGCGACCGCGCGAATGCAGTACAGCTGGGTTAAACATCCTCAAAGGGGTTTAGGCTACGGCCAGGCGAAAAGCTCCTCTCTGCCCCAGGGGGTTCCCCGAGGTGGCCGGTGTTGGGGACTCGGCGGGCTCCAGGACGGGGGCTGTAAGGCACTGGCATCCCAGACCCGCGCGCCTTTTTCTGCAGCGCTCATCTGATCACGGCTCAAGTTCTAACACAGAACTTCACTAGATTTAGGTTTCCTGCGACTTTTAACATTTTCTTATATAAAACTTGTTCTTACATGAAGTAAAAAACAACAGAGCCGCGCATTTCACAGAAATGAAGTCTTTATCAGAAGGGACCCTACCAAACGATGCAGGGAAACAATGCCTTCCGCACATGACTAAAGGTGAGAAAACGGGATTACGAGTTACTAACGCCATGGGGCACAGTTCTGGTTCTCTAAGTGCATAAACGCTCTGATCTTCGATAGTTTTTAAGTATTTGCTTCAATGACAGAAAAATCTACATAACATACTCTGTATACTGCACACTATGAAACGCTGTAGTGCAGACAGGGCACACTGTTACCAACAAAAACTTGAGCAATCAAATTCACCTTTCCTACAACTGAGGTTAAAACAAAGCCCTGATTCTCACTGGCACGAAGCGTTGCTGGCACTGAACGTACTCCCTCTAGTGCAAACAAAAACCACAAAAGGAAAGCTGGTGTAAACACTCGGTGCTTCTATTGAAGTGATTCCTGTGCAACCTTCTAAGACAACCAGGATTAAAATTAAGGTCAGACAGTCTGTTTTCTAAAATAAAAGGAGGCAAGGAGGAGATCCAAAGGGCGAGAAAACCGAAATGTTTTGTATGTCTCAAATGAAATACTTAAATATTTCATTTAATTCTTAAAAGTATCCAGTTCTGGCACAACGATACGTATCTTTACATGCCTTCATCTGTCTCATTAAGAAAGCAGATTTTGTTTGAAATGATCTAACATGAAAAATACTGCTAAGTCTATTCATAAAACAGTATTCTATATTTTTATTTTTCAAACAGCAAGTGACCACATTTAAAATGCATCATTTGCAAATATAAATTATCAAACTATTAGTTCAATTAAAAATAAAGCAAAAACATAACTTCCCTTAGTATCACAATACACAGAAGGGTATTATAAACCCAAAGACTAAGTTAACCGTAAGAAAACAATAATGTCAAAAGTGATGAAACTCATTAAGTCACTTAATGAATAAATCAATCCTAAGAATACAATACCATTCACCATGATTATGTAAAAAAAAAAGCAATCTTTCATTGTTATTATACAGATAAAACAATCCGATCCTTCATGCCACATTTTGTAAACCATGATATAAATTACACTCACAGTCAAATGAACAGGAAGAGTAACTCCCAAAATATTTTAAGTTGCGTTTAGGGCAGAAATAAAGGCAGAAATAGAATCATTTAAAATATATATCAAGTTTAAAAAAAAAAAAATCCATTTGGTCAAGCCTGCTATCCAAATAGTTTTGTTTCCTGCAAAACTATTTTTGTCTTTTTTTTTTTTGAATTATGAAATTTAAATGTTTCTTTTACATATTAAATGTAAGTCATGTGTTGAGCTACATTAAATCCTTTTATACTTGTATCATTTTTGCCACGAGACTCAACCATCTTTCATGTACACACACACACACGCACGCACACTCACACTCTCGATATCAGGAAATTCCTCGTTTCACAGGAATAAAGAAAGACTCACATACTGATTTCTGTCAGAAACATAAGGAATATACAAATCCATACTTTGCAGGTTCCTACAAAACCATCTCTCACCTATATACATACTTTTACTGATGGAATTCTGGTTACGGTCTTTTGTCTGATAATAAAGGGACGGAATAGATGTTGTCGGATAAAGAAATACTGTAGAATCATCGAAATAAACCTATTATTCTAAATTTATCTATACGGATTGATTTTTTTTTTATTATTTGAAATACAAAGAAGGCATATGGACTTCAGGAAAATAACACTATATCAGAAAATGCACTGTAACAGTGTTCCACTACATATATAATCAGGTTTTTCATAACACAACTTCTTCTGTACACTAGATTTTGTACTAATTTCTCTGTCTTCAAATTCATCATATTTCCAGATCCAATTCAGCACTACATAGTATGCCTTCAAAGTAAAAGGAGGTCACTTGCTTTATTGAATACCAAGTTCCCTTCCAGACAGCATTAAAAGAAGAGACAAGACTACACAGACAAAGTCCAGTATAATTCATTTCTGACAATGAAAATTTCAACCCCTCATACTGTTGCAAAATTCCTCCTACTGAAATGCTTTACTACAATAATATTATTATTAATAATAATAATAATAAAAAGCATACATTACATATAAAAGATACCAGTGTACTAAAAGTGACAGAAGTGGACTAGCAAATCCTTCAAAGCACATATTATATAAATGACTAGCATTTAAAAACTTTTTTTTTTTTCCTATAAAATGTAGGTCATATACATTTATAAATTGGGGCTGGGGGGTTCTAAAGCAGTGATGACTGTTCAAATAGTTACGCTGCTCTGTACAGTCTAAGACCTATTCAATTCAAACTATAAGTTTGACATTTAGTTTATCAGAATAAACCCATCTCATCGTCTCATAGCTCCTAATTTGAAAAATACGCAACCGAAATGAAGAGGTGACTGGTGAGTTCACTGTTTATCTGCGTATGAAATAAGAAGAGAACTACTGCTTTCTACTGGAGGCCCAAGACTCATGAGTTCAATATGAGGACTTAAAGACTCCACATTTAAGCAGAGGAATTGTCAGGAATCGGCTTCAGCAGAAGCAGAATAGTATCTCTCATCCTTTAGAGACACAGCTATTCAACTTTTGCGGTCTTCCTCATCTTGCAGGAGTGCAGCCAAGCCATTCATTTCTTACTCAAAGTGTACGGACGAAGCCATAGATCTAAAGACTGTCCCCTCTGTGACTGAAATTGTGCTGTGTAAACAATGTCATATACTCCGGCAGGAGGACATTTGAATTTATTTATAAAAAAATGATTAAGAATATTCATTAACTCAAACAAGGCTATTAACTTCCAAAGGTATTTTTGGAACTTTTCCTTATGCTACTTGTAAAGTTAGCACTGTCATGTATTATTGCTTACAAACAGTACATCATCATATGCCTTCTAACAGAGCCGTACTGTGATCAGTTCGTAGGTATTTACAGGCTTTTTTGTTTGGGTTTTTTTGTTTGTTTTTTTAAACAAGCTATAAAAACATTACATACTTTACAGACAATACAAATACTCAAGTCAAACAAATGGAATGCATAACAATAAGAAACGTCATAAAGGAAGACTGACATAAGTCCTTGATTGTCAAGACACATTTATATTTATATATAAACTCTAGCTGTGCAGAATCAAAGATTCAATCATAGGTACATCCTTATTTGATAAATCATATTTACAGCATGATATTGCATAAAAAAATAAAATAATGTTGTTTACACAATATTACCTTTCCATCCATTGGATTAAGGAAAGCAAGAAACAACTCTTAGAAATGTTTGCTTGCCTCAGTTTGTGTTTCCTACCAAAAGATGTCATTTTAAAAAGGAAACATAATGTTTTCTATGCCGAGTAGAGCAAAAGCGACTATCGATTTCTTTCCCTGACACAAAGCAAATTAAAACTGAACAAAACTTAAAATTTTAACTTAAGGACAGGTCTTTTCATTAGCAGTAATACTTTCTTAGTACTCCTCCTTTGCAAAGTGAGTTTTAGCTAAATGCATTACATGCCTAACGTAAACATGCATCACCGTAAGTCGAATGAACTTTCAAAGTTACAAGGCTTCGTTTCAGTAAAACATTTAACATGAGGAAACTGTAACATTATTTGTTTGCTTCAGTACCGACCATGTAATTTGAAAGTTCACATGCGTACTGGTACCGACTGCAGAAGCGTATTTCTGCCTGTTAAAATTTCCAAACGGAGTCCCAGGAGTATTGGGATTTTCCCTGCGATTTGTAATGGTATTAAAACAAGCAAACAAAGAAGAATAAAAATCAAAGCTCTCAAAGGCAAGAAAATTTAGTTAGCAAATATACATACATAAAGTAATCCAATGCTGCAAAATTCAGAGTGGATTCACCCAAATATTCTGGTTCGTTTCAAATCGTTACTACATATGTTACAAATACTATAAAAATATTCTGAACAAGCATGGAATATAATGTATCTGTCCAGGTGGAAAGTTTTCACAGGGGAACATGAATACTTTAGAACAAACTCCAAAAGTTACAGTAGAACCCCAATAATTCGCAGCAATGCCTTAGAAACCCTGCACAAATGACAATTTTGAAAATAGTGAAGAAGCAGGCAATAAAAGCAAGGATGTCACATCACAAAACGTACTTTGTTCATTTATTTTGACAACTGTCGTTTAGCTTTCAATACTCCTTCTACCTCCCAGTATACTAATATAGATTCTGCAGTATACTTGGGGGAAGTAGTACAGTATTACTAATATGAGACCTCGCTACAGTACTTTTTAGACCATTGCAGAGAGGTGGGGAAGAGACCATGGGGGAAGTATAAACCTATCAGATGCTCTGATTAGCGGTCAGCGAATTAGCAAGATTTTACTGTACTTCTCAATTAACAATGAAAAGCTCCAGTCATCCAAAAAATTGACAAGTACAATATAAAAATAATACAAGTGTTATTTCACATGAATACTTTCTTGACCTATTTTCTTCTTGAAACACAATTTTCCTAAAGACAACACTAGGACACACAAGATCGTAAACATAGTTCTTTTATCATCCAATTTAAATTGTTTATGTTGTTATTTGTAAACCAACATACAGCGATACACATGGTTAATCCTTCTCCCCAAACCTTGTAATTTATGATTAATTCATTCTCAAATCAAATTAAGAAAATGTAAATGCCTATTAGTATACCATTACAAGCCGATTCCTTCATTGTTTGTTATATTAATGGTAAAACATATCAAAGAATTCATGCTAAAAGGGACACTGTCAAGTAATTTAGGACCAAAATATGGCCTATTAATATGTGCACATATATACACACACAATACGTGCGTGTGTATATAGTTTGGTAATAAACATCATCAATTTCCTCTTTTTTAAAATCATCATTGCTCTATCACTAGGAGATATCCCCAAAAAATTCCACCTTACACACACACACACCCCCAAGTACTTGCATGACCTTTAAGTAAGAACGCCTGTTGTTAGTTCCGTGGAATATAAATGCTCGCCCCAGCCTTACGCTGACCGACTGAACCGTGTCCGACAGAACAGAACAGAAAACCAAAGTCGCTTTTCTCCAGACATACACGAAAAACTAACAAAAATGAACACAGACCAGATCAAAATTAAGAGCGTGCACCTGTAACAGATTGAAAGCAGCAAAACATGAGCAGTGGAAAATATTGTTAAATAATGTAATTATTAAACAATCAAGAGATTTTTACATAGTTAAACCTCCCAGAACTACATCCACGCTTACTCCAGAATAAAAGGGCAAACACTCAGGAAATCAGGGCAGTCTATTTGTTTAACTCCTCCAGTACAGAAAGCTTCGAGCATCAGCAGATCAACTACTCACACCGCTGCTTTAACGGTACATGCGGAAGAACCCTACGAGATAATCCCCGTGAGCTAGACGGGGATTTCACCACCTGTCCTAAGGCACAGAGTAGAGCTGTAACGGCTCAGCAGCAGGCTAGGGAATGAGCTGCGACACAAGGAATAACAGTTCCTCATCTGATTCCCACTTTGCTCCGGGGCAGAGCATGTTCCTTCACTCTGTACAATAGCTCGCTCACTCAGGCACCCAAGCGGCGATTCCCAAGTGTGAAGATGGCATGGAGCGAGAGCTACTCCCTTCTACTCCTCACTTTCTCACAGCAGAGTATCAAATGCAGTAACTTTTTAAAATAAAGCTGAGTCAATCTCCTTTGGGAGAAGCAGGCTTTATTTCTCTTACCTCCCTATGGGGCCAGAGAAGTGCAGAAATAATCTAGCCCTTTTATGTTATGCTGGCTTTTGCCGCTTGCTGTATTTAACAAATACTACTATTAACCGTCATCTACTTGCAACAACAGGACACTAGAACAAAGATGCCAACACAGATTACTCAGGCAGCACGAGCTAGGATGCCGTGGAATGAAACACTGAGAACGGAACGTGCGTTACAACAGGTAAGGGGATATAGAGGCCAGCAGTAGTACCACTGTGCAAACTAGGATGGAAAGTCAAAAAACCAAACTGACCATAAAGGAAGAAAAACAGAGACATGAATTGGTTTTAAAACATTCCTTTAGAGAAATTTGTTTGCATGTATCATTAATAATCCATAAGGAAATTTACTGCTCTCACTTGATGCTCACTCTTAACTCGAGGCCAAATATTCAGACAAAATTACTGCAAGTCACAGCACCCTGAAATGCCTTCCTATATTATACACAGGGTCAACGAATCAAAACTGAACCTGTTTCCTTATATAAAAAAGCACTAAGGAAGAAGTTTACATAAATTATATTTCTTGTCAATATAAGCAGCAAGCTATGGATAACAAATGCATTTTTTCCCTCAACTGTACCAAGTGAAGTTAGTGCTGTAATAGTGATACCGTAAGGGAAAAGAGACAGAGTGGGATCAGTTTCCTAGTAATGAAAATCAAGAAAAATATTGCTACTGCTGTGGAAAGAGGTGGGACCTGTTGTATGTCCTGCTCAAGTCCTCTCTTACAAGACAGGATGTATTTTAGCCCCTTGAGACACAGTCTCTTCTCCTAGCTGATCGCTTCATCTGAGAGATGCCAGCTAGCAATAGTGCTGTAAAAGGATGTATGTAATCCTATTTTTAAAAAAAACACACAAAACATATACATACATACCTATATCTATACATGTGTGTGTGTGTATGTGGGTGTGTTTTTCCCTGGTTAACCAGCCTACATGAGGCTTAAACTGCCTTAAACTACGAGACAGTGTCCCTTTAGGGAAGGTGCAATAGAATGAACATACAGTTCAAAAATCTGTAACTTGTTAACTTAAACTACACAATAGTTATGCTACTCAAATCTTACCACCTTAAAAATGCACACAGAACTACTTATCGTACCATACTGCATACTTCAAGACAAAGTACTATTCAAAAAAACATCTTCGTGGTACAGGGATAAACTTTGTAGTTTATTTATACTGTGAAATGCAACGAAAACTTCTGATCACTCGCCTATGCTGGAAAAAGAAAACCTGTTCACTAGCATTATTCAGCGGTTTTGGTTGGAAAAATTGTAATGACTTTCACGAAGCAAACACTTAAAAGATAGGGAATTTGAATGCCCGCTTCTTCAGCTTTCGGGGATACTTCAGTAGATTTAATGATCTGAATTGTCAAAATTCTAGACAGAGAATTAAAAGTTTTCAGAGAAGCTAAGAATACCCAATCTCAAGGTATATCGAAAAGAATCATTGGAGCTGTACGAGATGAAAATGATGCAACCATATCCAACCTAAAAATCTAAAAATGGTTTTATTTTTCGAGAAATCAAAAACTATTAAGTTCGCTAAGTGCTCTATGTTAATTCATTATGAGTATGTAGGGTAAGGTACAATTAAGCTTTTAAATCTTGGAATACACAGTTTGTGTAAGCATTATGCAACTGGGAATGTCATCTACCGAGTATTTTAACTAAAACTTCAAAATCTTGATACCTGCGTATGAAAAAGTCATTAAAAAGTTACACCTAGATTCAGCTGTACAAAGAAATACACATTACTTCAGGAATGAAGTAAAGGCTTTAGCAGTTAGGCATTTTGCTTAAAAAAGTGTTTAAAGTATTTTAAATTAATTAGACTTTTAAATAGTAGAGTTAATCTATCAGAATTAATTTTTCCTCCACACGCAACTCAAGGTAATGCAAAGCAGAAATAAAGGGCGTATGGTCTAAAATTATTTTTGAGAAGATGGCAGAAAGATTACCTTTCTAGAAAATGCCATCTTTTAAAGCCATATTTGCTTGACTTTGAAACTTATTGTTTACTCTGTGTGTTTAGTACATGTTGATTCCCTGCTGAAGAGCAATGACTATGCTGACAAGCTCAGAAATGACAATATGAATAGTATCAGACAATAAACTGTCTTCCCAAAGCGTACAAGGAAACCAGAAAGGAAACAATCAGGGGGGAAAGTCTTACCTGGGGATTTTGTTTATTTAAAATTTCATAGAAGGGAAAATATTTTCTGGATTCAAACAAGTGAATAATCGACTGCCTTTGATAGGGGCACCAACATCAGGCAGTTCAATGACTGGTGACTAACAAAAAAAAAAACACAAAAAAAACCCAAAACAAAACAAAAAAAAAAGCCCAAAAGAAAAAAAAGAAAGAAGCAGTTATTGGTCTTGCTAATATCAGCTTACTTTTGTTTTAACATAGCGCTCTTAAAAGCTGTACAGAACTCCATCTTACACAGAGCAACCCCCTTTCCACAAATGTGTTCTAAAGTGCCAGTATTATTTACAAAGATTTCTTAGCCAAAAGTCTGGCCCGTTGTGGCATCAGGTGAAGAAGTCATCCCAGCTCTGCTATCATTTACATTCACCAAGGGAAATTCTGGGAAATCAGCACTTGTCCCTGGTCCCCGAAGGTTCACCTGTCCATTGGCAGTGCTAAACTGAGATGATATTCCAGCTCTTGACCCATGGTACTGAGCTCTAAAGGGCTGCTCAAAGGAGCTAATTTGATATGCTTGATGAACAGGCTGTGCCTCTGCTTTCTTCTGAGAAGTTACTTGATCCAAGAAGTCCTGTGTAGAGGAGGAAGAAGAATGATTTGCCTCATCACCTGAAAAGGGAAAAGGGTGCTGCGAGTCACCAACCATTAGTCCAAAATGAGACTTGTCTGGAGTTGTTCTTAATGGAGAGTTCATTCCCGATCGAAAGCTATTGACGGGTATAGACGTGTAGACCTTCTCCATGGAAGGAAATGCTGGCTGGGTTGTAAGAGTCTGGTTATCAGTCACAAAATTAAGGCTCGGGTTGTTCAAATAGGCATCATTTTGGCTAGTTCTGTCCAAAGCTTGTTGTAAAAACTTTGAATATTCCTGTAACATACTAGCTTTATCTGATGAGGAAGCTTGAGAGCTTGTTCCAACTGTCTCAGATTGGGTGACCTCAGATACTTCAGAAGAATTGATTGATATACTGGAGGTCACCTCAGTGTCAGCCACACTGAAAGATATCTCATGCTGTCCATTAGCCTTGTGTGAATAATGATCTAACAGAGTTTGCAGTACCTCATCTGGAATGACATTTTTGTCATGGTTACCTTTAATTTCGACATTCAGCGCCTGTGTGTCTAATATTGAGGCTGTAGCAGTTTCATCAATGACGCTGGCCACAGCTGCCTGTGTTACTGAAGGTTGAGATGCTATGGTACTTACATTCAAGGCATATTCTCTACTGTTATTACTAGCTGCTTGTAGATACCTCTTTTTCTTTAAAAACTGCATTGCATCGTCATAATTAGTGCTGCTGTGTACAGGTTTACTGGGCCCTTCCTGTAACGTGTCAACTTGATCAATGTCAGCATTACCTTCGGAGTCCAGTAAACTTTGCTTATCCACAAGATCAAAGGCATACTTTGAAACCTTGCTGTCTTCATACGTGGATAAAGGTGAAATGGTTTGACTTTGCTCAAGTGGCTGTTTCAGACTCCTCTTGCTGTTCACTTTTTTGAGAACGAGCTTAGGTGGGTGTATTTCTCCAGAATTTGCTTCCTCTAAGTGTGTCCCACTGACCGAAGAATGTGGCATCTCCACAGCATATTCCGCTACCATGTATTCATCTTTTACTTTAGTACTAGAAGAGTACAAAGGCAAATAGTCATTTTTGTCCTTCTTCTGTTCTGATTTATCTATACTTTCCTTATCCACAGATTTTGTTTTCTCTGTTTTCTGCCTCTTCTTCTTTGGCAAGGAGCTGTCTTTCATAGGCGTAGAGAAACCAGAATCTTCCTCCGATGGCAAAAAGCCAACTTTGGTGGCACTTCTGTTCGGTTTCTTGTCGCGGTTCTCATGGCACATACGTTTATGTTTCAGCACACGATCGGTCCTGGAGAAATACTGCAAAAGATTTTTAGTATTATTATTTTTATTACTATTTAGTAATAGTAATTATAGAAATTATAGAAAAATAAATTAGAAATTGTAGAAAAATAAATATATTAGCAGAAAGAAACCATTAATTCTAACAAATTTACTTCACAATTCATCCACTTTACCGACTTCTAATGAAGTGTCAAATGACAGTATATAATCAGTAAAATCAAGAGCAGACAGTTGTGACTGCTCCAGCTGTGCACCAAGACCGCCTGCCTTAACCAAGAAAACATGCTTTATACATTTATTTGTACGCACATGACTACAACACCTGGAGAAAGTCATCTGTACTACTTGGGAATTGACTGGTGCTTTGGTTTTTAACTGCAGAAGATTCCACCAAGTTATCTTACCTGCAAACAATATTCACACTGGTAAGGCTTCTCTCCACTGTGAGTTCTTTTGTGCCTTTCCATGTGATACTTCTGAATAAACCTCATACCACATTCATCACAACGGAATGGCTTCTCACCTGATAAAAAAAACATGCAGCAATATTAATCTAAAAAAAATAAATCCATGTTCTTCCATACAATTATCAGGTCAAATGCTACATTCCCTATCAGCGGTAATAAAGAAGAGGACTTAGTCTGTTGCTGTTGAAAAATAACACAGGGCTTGCTCAATGTGGCTGTTTTCTCAGGACTCAGTAGCTGATGCTTCAAAATTATTGTAAGCTTTTACACTAAAAGCCTTTAAAACTAGATTCTCTCCCTCTCTTTCTAATGTACATGCAGGTATCTGTCTTAAACCTAACAAATGAAGAAATACAAAGACAGCCTTCCTAAACTGCTGCTACGTAATTTTCTTTTAGGGTAGAAGATTACACAAAAATATGTTAGTTCTCTCACCAACTCATTTAACTCAAACCCATCCCTTCTAAAAGAGAATTAGGCATTTCCAAGCTTTTAATTTAAATTTTTTGTAGGGTACACTAATTTCCATCATTATTTTCTCCTAATCTCTATTTATAATTGCTCTGAAAAAAAAATAATCTAAAATTCTGGCTGGAACTCAAATTTATTTGTTTTACTTTAGGTTTTTACTTTTAATTAACTAATAAATTAAAACATTTTCATTTATAAATTAAGTTGAAATCAAGAAACCTCTGTAGCTGAACAGACACTGACAAACTCACAGGTTTTTTTGTTTGGTTGTTTTGGTTTTCTTACTTTCATGAAATATTTGTTCAGACAATATTCATTGCCTTGAATTAATCTTCAGTTCTCCCCTTATTTTGGCTCACAAAGAAGCCCCACAGTGATCCTTCCAGAAATCTAATAAATCCATATTTCTTTTAACTTTTGCCTTACATCTTCCCTCTGATATTTTTATTTTCAAGATTTCTCTGACAAAGCCTAAAAATTCCAAATGCACTGAAAAGTTAGGTTGGCTTTTACAAACATTCACTGTTATTTACTAGATAGATCTCACCCTGGACAACACTAATCTTTCCCCAAAATATTTACTATGAAATCTTTTGAATTGACATAGAGATCAGGGGTTGTCTTGGCAGCATCTGTCAACATCCTCTTCATTCTGGATACTGTACTGCACTGATTTTTGGGATATAAACCATCAATCTTTTGTTTCCAGAAATATGCAGACTATTTCTATTTTTATGAGGTAGTTTTATTCTTTAAAAATATGTTATTACCTAATTCTATTAAATTATTACTAATAAGTAATTATTAAAATTTATTTTACTATGCAAAATGTTGTTAGCGTGCGTATTTTCCATTTAGAACTGATATTGAGTCACATCCTTCTAGAGATGGAAATATGCTACCTTAAAATAAGATGCCAGTGACTGTAGAAACTAGAATGGAAAAATACCTGTATCACTCACACATTTGCTCCTAGTCAGATCATTAATGCCCAAGATTTCAACCTTCTTAATTCCAAACAATTTCTGAATCTCTCTCTTTGTAAGCCTATGCCCTATTTCCAATCATTAATTCTCACCTCTCCATGTGGCTTCTCAGCCAATCCCTTTCTTGGATGAAATTATTCCAATTTACTCTCTGCTAAACCAAATTATCTCCTCTCCTAAGATCTCTCCGCTTCCACCAGTTCTTTTTCTATGGGCTCACAACCTCAGCAAGAGAAGCAAGACATCTCAGTCCTGTTCTGGCTTTGAAGAGCCCCCTACGGAGCTATCCTGCTGTCCCAGGAAGGCTTGAATGCAGAACGCTTCACTGATACACTTACCTTCCGCCTTACACCCATGCCTCTAAGTGAATGGTCACAGAGTTCCTTAACATTTGTCTACTCGAGCTGGCTATTTACCAGCAGGAGACTCCCCCAGCTCTCTATTCCCTTTTCAAGGCTAAAATAGGGCCAAAACAGGGCTTCTGAGGTTTTTCGTTGTAGGGTATTACCACCAGCAGCTATTCTGGAGACTTTGAGAGTGCATATGAAGGCATTGCTGGCCAAAGTTTGGGGACACTGCCCTTGAATTACACAGTACAACCCAGAAAATTATATTTTCCAGTAGAATTCCAGTACATTCTGGAATTAAGAAACACTTTGTGAAACTGATGCCATACTTAATTCTTGCTTTAATCTTCATAAGGAAGATAATATTAGAAAAAGATTAAAAATTAATATGAAGATATGTTTCCTATAATAATGTCTTCCTAGCAGAAGCCTGAAACTTCAGATGCCTTCTGAAATTTTGTTGTACTTTTCAAACAGGATCTATCGCAAACGGAGGAGATTATTAGTATTAACCTTTTGCTAATGTAGGGAGAATCCAGGACACATATTTCTGAAATGTCTTGGTGAGTGAGAAAGAATCAGATGTAGAAAAAAAGGGGAAAAAAAAAGTTTAAAAATATAATACAATAATTATATGCATTATTTAGGAAAACAGCCTATGTTTTGTGTCTATGTTGGAAATCTATTAAAACCAAGCAATAGAACTATTTATAAAGTGTAATACAAATACTATGTGTATGAAGGCTGTAACAATTATAAACCCTTAGGCATTTTAAAATCTAAACAGACAAAATAGAAATTATAAAATACCAAAGAAGGCAATAAAAAAAGCAGCATGACTGAATAATAAGGTGCTTGAATTGTTAGCCCCAATGTTGCCTTATTTTTAAAAAAATGTAATCTCATTTTTTGTGTTTACAATGGAAAGTAGAGTGGGTTACAGAATTAGGACACAAGAACGCATGAGTGGGTAAGGTGTATAGAAACATCGCTAGGCAAAAAGAAAGCAGACATCTTTGGAAAAAAAACATTCAGCATCTTGGTGAGCCTACTAAACTCAAAATATGAAAATATTTGTGTACCAATAACCCTTCCCTCTCTTACTACCGAAATGGTGATTTCTGTATCATTAGCGACAAGTTCAGCAGCAGGGCTCTATTGCTGCTGCCCTCTTCTACTTATGATTATTTCTAGTAAGTGAATTTGGTATTAATGCAATGTCTGCTTTTAGATGCAACTATTTAATTATTTACACAGAATAAAGCTGTTCATTGATTGTTTCCTATCTCCCTCCTAACATTTCATCTGAAGGAGGAGTGGTTCAGAGAACCGAATTCAAATCACAGTGGAACTAGCTACAGCACCTTTAAATACAGGGCTTGTAACAGGCATAAAATGGGGCTTCTAAGTGTTACCACAGTCTTCAAGTGGCTTAAAATAAACTGGAAAATTTGATAAACATCTTTTAAAGGGTAAGAAACATCCTGTTCTTCATCAGTGTTTCGAACACTGTACAAAAGGTGGTGCTAAAAGCGGTTAGAGAAAGAAAAATGCAAAATAAAAAGAAAAATTACGATATTGAATTTATAGAATATATCTGAGTAAATAATATAGAATAGATTTGAAGAGTATTTCTTTAAAGAGTATGAATAATACAAAGAGAGCTTTCCTTTACTTCCATCAAAGTGAAACACAGACTCACTGCTCACCTTCTGGTGAGAGAAGCAAGCTGAGAATTCAGCTTTTCTGGATGGGTTCCATTATGCAGTCCTGAACAACAAAGTAATGCTACACCAACAGCTAGGGCCCAGTAGTGAATACTGTCATAGAGAAGTGAAAGCACAGGCAGGTATGTAGGATATCAATTAACTATACTACAACTGGGCCAAGCCAAAAATTAAGCAGCAGTCAGAAACTTGCTAACTACATGGACATCAAAAAAGTTGCTTCTTCCCCTAGAAGCTGGGTCTTACATGTGTTCTCCTAACCATCTACTAGCTGTCACCTAGGAAAATGCCCGTAATTCAACAATTTAAACACAATCGCCACCTTCAGCTTTCTGAGAAACAACCAAACTACACCTCAGGATGCTGAGGAAAGGGGGAAAACAGTTATCTAAAAAAAGTCAGATAATAATATGGTTAATTTGATAAATGGCAGCTTTTCCTCTGCTAAACAAAGACTAGTGTATTTAAGAGCCAAAAAAACCCCAAACCTGCAACCCCACCACTACCAGACCCTCCCTCCAAAGCTTATAATCACAGAATTCTCATTACAGCTAGAAGTTGAATTTTAAAAGACAATTAAATCCATTTATAAAATATTTGGAGTTAAGTGTTATATTGCCCAGACTCTCATTTTCAAAGCCATGTACATGGAATAACCCTCATCTAAAAAAAAAAAAAAA
>VWZZ01004636.1:166708-195791 GCA_013399095.1 Psophia crepitans | reverse complement strand
TTTTTTGGGTGGGGGTGGGGGGTGGGGTGGGCACTGAGCCGATAGATGGAAGAGAGTAAATGAGCGTTCTTTTCCAGAATAATATCTACACAAAGTGAAGGCAGCACGGTTCACCAATTCAGAGGCAGAGGAAAGACTAGGAGCAGAACAAAGACACTGGACAGAAGAATGGAGGACTCTTCTGTGGCTGACTGGCTGAAGGAAACCTACTTAGTCTGGACTCATGGCAACCTAAGATACAAAAATCCCATAAACAACAGGGCATTTGTGCATGTAACTCCCTGTACACTGCTCTGAAAATGCATTTTGCAGAGTTTTTTCTCCCTCTCAACTCTTACACATGCACACACTGCACTGCGTGTTAGTAGCTTTCATATCCATTTAAATGCTACAGCCAAGAAACACTGTGCACATTCACCAGCTCTGCTTTTCGAAAAAAGAGGCTGAGAAATTGGCATCTAGTCCAAGGGGACCATATTACAAAATATTTAAAGAGGGTTTGAAAGGCCATGCACCAAAATGCCAAAAACCCAATGAAGCCAAACCTGTTAAAGAACGTGGTTTTGTGTGGTGCAAGAAAATTAAAAAATAAACGTGTATAAACTTTAACTCCCTTTGGCTTAAAATTTTGGTCCTTATTTGACCTATATTGTATATTTTTAAACTAAGGCTCTTATTTTTAGAATAGTTCTGAATTAAACCTTTGGAAAAAAAAAAGTGAGAAGTAAAGCTGATAGTAATACCTTTGGGGTTAGGCATTTTGGCCATTTTAGTCCTGGCACTTTTCCATCAAATTTGAAAATAAATAAATAAATAAATAAATAAATCTACTGAAATGTAATTGGGAAGTCCCCGTTGTCTGAATTAACTTGATACAACAGAAGATAGAGCTGCTTAACAAACCTTGACTTCTATGAAGGCACAAACTTCAGGATTTGCTACTCCGGGGTTACTTATAGACTACTACTTTCAGATTTGCTTACTAGAGTTTATACTCACTTTACAGCCAAAGAAAAGTGGAGCAAGTTGAAAGCACAAAACTGATTTATTTTTTAAAGTTCTATAACATCTGTTAAATTAAAACAAACTACGACAGGCTTTTAGGCTGCATACTTCTTATCAGAAACCTTGCCTGAGTGGGGAAACAGTTTTTAAGCACGCCAGTAAAGATACTCAAGGCACTATACTCACCAGTATGAATCTTCTCATGCCTCTGTAGCAGGTACTTCTGTATGAAACGCATGTCGCACTGACTGCACTGAAATGGTTTTTCACCTTGAACAATATAATTCCACATCCATAAGTTAATAACTACACACTGTTGTTTCTGATAACTACTTTTGAGGAATATTAAAATGTCTATTAAAAAAAAAACCAGCATCTGAGCGAATTCCAAAAATACTCTAATACCAAAAGCATCAGCCTTACTAAGTATATGAACTGCAGAATTATTTCCATGATCCTACGAGTCACATTAAGACGAGCACGGAAGAGTGATCTGAAATGGCTGTAATTTCCTCATGAACAAGATCAATCATGATGCTGGCATAAGACTGCATTCAGGATACTGGCAAGCTATTATAATGGTAAGTACCTTTTTCAGTTCTCCGAACCAGAGAGATACCTCATCAGGCAAATAAGCAGCCGGAGCACATTTTACAAAGGGGTCAATTTTGGCACTTAGGCTACAAGTCAACCCATTACTTTCTGATAAAGAAAGAAAAGAAACCTTGTAAACAGTTAGGTCTTCAGTTTATTAAACATATGTTTGTTGATTTTTTTGTCCCCCTGGTATTCTTTTGACACTTTGGTGCATGGAATCTCTAAGCTTAGATGCCAAGTTAGCTACGCTCTTAAAACTGAAATTCGCATAGAGCTGAAAACATTTTTAACATAAGTAAACAACTCTTTATATAGCAGAAAAGACAAATTTGAAGTCAAGCAGTACCTGTATGAATGAAGACATGTCTCTGTAAATGGTAGTTGGTTCTAAAGGCAGCATTGCAATGCTCACAAACATGAGATTTGTGGGTTTTCAGACCAAGTGATCCATCCTCATTTATTGTAAGGATCTATTTTAAAAAGAGTAAAATTTGTTCTCACACTACCCTCTAAAGATGTCTTATTAACTACAAAAAAAAAAAAACACATTAATTTTTTCGATGCAGAAAATTTAAATATTTCAGGTAAAACAATGCTAATTTCTACAAAGCTACGTGTTAGGCTTTTATTATACATTTCCAATTGCAGTCCAACCCAACTTGTGTCTCCTTGTGTATTAAAAGATACTTCAACAGGACGGAGACAAAAGCAGCTCATGGAAAATCAGCTTAGAGCTCCCCTATTCACAGCTGAGTCACTTTATATGCTACTGTTTACTTTGTCCGTCTGTTGGAAAGGATGCAAAGTAACCAAACAACCTCTGGGCACTGAACCACGGATAATCATATTTTAAAGCAAAAGTGAAAAGTTGTATTCTTTTTTCAAATCACGATCGTGACTGTTTGCTAAAATGCATTAAAACTTATGCAGGACAGTCATACGAATTATCTGTATCTACAGAACACCTATAGTCTCAGAGACAAAATTATATCTTAAAAACCAAAACCCCAAAGCCAAATAACCAAGAAAATAGTATTATTCTTCTCCCCTTTCAAGTTTTTCACTCAATAAAACATTGCTCACTCAATATACATATCAGAGCATCTCTTTGACGAATTCAACTTGCCACACTCAATTGCTTTGCTATCAAAGCAAGTTGCAACTTTCATGTAAAGTTGAAAAGACTTAAATTAAAAAAATTGCACCACATCTACCTTATTCAATAAAGCTCATTGCAGCTTTTCTCTAATTTGTCAAAAAGAAAAAAAAAAAAAAAAGAAAAAACCCAAACCCCAAACTCTCTACTATCTCTGGCAAGAGAATAAGAAAACCGGTAAACAAATTGCATTTCCAAAAGTCTTACTTAACTGGAAACATAACTATAAAGAAGAGCTTAAGTAACCTTAAGTAAAACAGTTTAGTCCCTTGTTATTAACAAAAAATAAAAGTCTGCTGGGGAAACACATCTGCAATTTGATTAGCTATGATGTTTTAGGTTTTATGATAATGACAGTGATGAGAAAGAGAGAGTCAATAATTGAAATAGTATTTCTGCAATAGTAGCAAATACTGTAGGATCTACTTAAACAACTTTTAATTCTGCTGCATCACAACTCTGCAAGAGTGAAAGTCTCAAGCTAACAAATTCTTGTGCATTCACTCTGAAGGACAAGCACATTCATACGTTTGTAAGACTGGGATGTTACAGCTCCAGTAAGTCACAGATACAGACAATTATAGAAACTCTGTTCTGTAACAACATACAGCTAATGAAACACTGACTGGTTATTTAAAATAAATTTAAATGCATGTCATGAAATGTCTGTCATAGAACATATTGAAATTTTAAAATAATTGTGCAGAAAACACACTTAATTTCACAGTTATCCTAAACCTGGCTCTTCTACCGCATCCATTCATCATGCTACCTTCTAAATGAAGAAAGTTAACTTTGTCAGTGCAGTCTTGCTAATAAAAGCAACAAAAAAGCTTGTGCGTGCGTGTGTGCGCATGTGCGTGAGTGTCTGTGTGTGTGTGTGCACATGTGTTTGTGTGCGTGGAAGAGGGAAAAGGAGACGGGATTCATAAAAGCTATTGACTTGTTATTTAGATGACGACTACATTAATATAAAATTGAATTTAAAGAATGTTAATTGACTTCCATTTGTAAAAGTCCCAGCTGCAGTTTGGATGGAAAATCAATCCCGTTGCTCTGGGAATACTAACGTAACCTGCAGTAGGCTCTCACCTATGTCAGCCCTTCAGCTTCTTTCTGCCTTTCTACTCTGACATGTTTGAAAAAAGGGGAAGAGAGACTGAAAAAGAACCTGTTTAACAATTCTCCTGATCATTTTGCCATCTCAAAAGACTAACACTGATGGATTGGGAGATAAAAAGGAAGCATGCAAGTAGATGTCTGTAGAAAGAAGGACACATGCCTCCCCTATCTTGCCATGTTTCTCCATGGAAGTGATCTTTGGAGGCACTCAACCTAGATCTCCTTTTTCTATCAGAGCGAAGTATCTTGCTGCACAGGATTTGGAACTTGCTTCCAGACCCAATCTGAAACAATTTCTCAACTTTCCAAGGATACTACAGGTGCTACCTGATTTGACAGTGCTTTGAGGAGGGCTGAGAGGTCCCAGTCCCAGGCCAACAAATGGGAGGTTTTGGAATTCTTCTTGGTGTTAGAGTAAGTTTCCCTTCAATGTACACACAGTCTGCGTTGATTTCAGAGTAGGCTTATTTTACTGCTGCTGTGAGATCGTATGTAACTGATTTTTGCCTATCAGAGCAGCCTGTATAAGTTCTATTTTAAGTCTGAAGATTAATACTGATTTGGGGAAGTACCAGAAGATATAACACTGCTACCTCATGAGGTGAAATGATTCTGCTTTTATCTGAAGTGCGTCTCAATAGAAGAAAATTGTTTTCAGACATACAGGGATACATACTCTTCATGAATGGATCTACAAAACAAATTTTGAAGTAACAAACCAGCAGCTATGGTAAGAATCTTTTGATATAAATAAATACATATATGAAGATGATTATGACCACAGGAATAGTCCCTACTGGTAAATTATTTTATATATATTAGTAAACTTTTTAGAATTTTCAAAACTACCATTTTAGATTTCTTTTTAAAAAACTTTTCACTACTATGCATGAAGCATATAAAATTATCAGGCTCACAGAAAAGCACGACTATTATTAGATAGATACAGAGCAATGATTTATAAATTGTCTACAAAGCTACTGACTCATAATTTAAAAAAAAAATTTGGAGAGAGAACTGCCTGGAGAGACAGATGTTAAAATATGTCAAGGGTTCATGTTGCTAAAAAGAGTTCAAAGAAAAACACTGTTATATCAGATTTTGGTTTGGGTCTCTGGTGAAATCTCAGAACTGCATCTTTACTGAGCAAACAAACAATTTCCAGCCTAACTACTTCAAATGCTAATGAAATTAGTCATAGTCAACCAAATCTTCAGGTTCTTTTAATCTTGGTTTTGCCAAATCAATGTCTTACTTTTGCTGGTGAACGCTGTTTTCTTTTCTTCTTTTTCTGCAAATCTACTGGCTCTCGTATTTGTTTTTTGTCTCGTTTCTGTTGTTCAGATGCATCAGTAAAGGTAATTTCTTGCTTTACACTGATCTGTTAAGATACCAAGTGCCAGTTTCAGGTAAGGTTCTCACTACAGAAAAGCAATTTTTCAATTTTAGAAGATGACAAACTGCTGAAACAGAAAACCTTTTTCTAAGGGAATTATCTTGTGGCTTCACTCTTTCAGAAATTTAAGTGAAAGGAATAATAAGTATCTTAAATAAAAAGGGCATAGTTAATTTCAGTGACATTTTGATGTGTCCTTTCATTCATCTCCCAAAGTCTTTTTTCCTTCTGGCCTGTGGTGATTTTGAGATCAGTTCTTGTATTAAAATCACTTCCATCCGTAAAACCATTCAGTTTTTCACACCTATTTTACTTTAGTCCGTGTGTTGTCAATGCAAGATTTAACGGAATAGTTTATTATATATTTAAGACAGAAGTATTTTTTAAGAAAACAAGAATAGTGCTACTGAAGGTTTTTTTCCAAAAAGTAATCTGATGTAAACTATAATAGAGTATGATACTCTTACATGTTTCTGACTCCTGAATCACCTGATCTACAGCTAACAGAGTAGTGTTTTAACAAGGCTACCTTTCTAAGGGTTATTCTCTGTATATAAGGCTATCTACTTTTAAAGTCCTGGAAATTATCCTTTATGTTGGAAGGGTAACAGTGATGATGTGCTGCATTACAGACAGATGCTCTGTTTTCAGAAAGGAAGTCATCTATATTCTCTCTGGGAAAGCTGAGGTACACCTTCTATGAGATACTGAGGAGGGGCATATTTATGGTCATGTATGAAGTGTCACAGTCCAACCTGCAGTGTGAATGCAATTGCTAAGCGTCCACATACTTTGAAAACATACAAGATGCTTCCTATAGCGAAAGAAACTAAATAGCACTATGAACAGCATAAACAGTATGCACCTTTTAATAACGCTATTTATTCTGGTTTGTAGTTACCCTTGAACATGAAGAATATTTAAAAGAGCACATTTTAACGCATTAATTCTATGGTAACAGCCTGCTTATAAAATATTTATAAAACAGATCCTTAAAGATTATACTTAATTGGCAAAATTTATCCACAGCCAGAGGCAAATGACATTTTCATAAATAGCATCCATTCATAAATATTTTGATAATCGAAATCCAAACAAGCAATTAATAGATTCTTGCCAGAGTAGGATTAGACTACCAGATCAAGCTTCCTAGTAATTTCTCCAATATTTCACAAAGAAATTGCTTACAGGGACATTAACAGCATACTGCAGCCCTTGAGGAAGTCTATCTTGCGTATCCATGTCATCATCATTTTTTACCGTCTCCTCATGGACCATGAGTTCATCATGTGAAATCATCTCTTGCTGTCGAAGTTCACTTTCCTGTAACACATCGTCTGTTGCAAGAATTTCCTGGTGCGCCATAGTCCGATCTTGAAGCACTGCCTCTTGCCGTTCTCCAGACTGGTCAGATACTGCACCCATCCCTACCATAGCCCTGGATGACTGCATCTGGTCTATGCCACCACATTTAAGAAATAATCCTCCCAGCTTGTCTTCAATGTTCATTCTTAAGTGCAATAACCTACAAAGAAAGTTTTAATAGTAAACATCTACAATTGGTGTTCTTGCTTAAAATTGTTTACTTAAAACATTTTATAAGAACTCAGTCAGTACTCAACATACACACATGCACTCCTAAAACTGTTCTCCAAATAAAAGCAAAAAGTTGAATATCTTCATTCAACGTGCAAAGATTCTCCTTTCACACACATGCGCCTGTACACAATTGAACACTTTCAAATAAAAAGTTTCAAATCAAAGTGCCTTCTGATTACTTGTAAGATGAAGTGATAGTTAATTCCTCCTTCTCATTCCTTAGAAAATTGTTGGGTCTTTTTTCTGTGTGCCCTTTCTACCCTGCTCCCTTTTTCCATTTTGACTGTCTTTTACAAATGCCTCTTTCATGTTGGTCCTGTTCTCCCTACTTCCTTGTCCTTTAAGTGCCCTTTCACCACTGCTACCCTAGGGCATACTGTAGATGCTGGAACATCTTAATATCCACAAGTGAGAGAAAACTGGACTGCATCAAATAAGTGTGGCGAGCAGGTCAAGAGATGAAGACAGGCTGAGAAAGTTAGGGTTGTTCAGCCTGGAGAAGAGAAGGCTCCAGCGAGACCTTACTGCAGCCTTTCAGTACTTTTCTTACAAGGGGGCTTGTGAGAAAGATGGGTACAAACTTTATAGCAGGGTCTGTTGTGATAAAACAAGGGGTAATGGATTTAAACTAAAAGAGGGTAAATTTAGAATAGATATAAGGAATAATTTTATTTTTTTTTATGATGAGGGTGGTGAAACACTGGCACAGGTTGCTCAAAAAGGTGGTGGATGCCCCATCCCTGGAAACATTCAAGGTCAGGTTGGGTGAGGCTCTGAGGAACCTGATCTACTTGGTGATGTCCCTGCTCACTGCAGGGGGGTTGGACTAGATGACATTTAATAAGTCCCTGCCAACCCAAACTATTCTACGATTCTATGAAAACACAACTTTCTGGCTAAAGGTAAATGTGAAATAAGAACTATAGAGAGGTCAAATCTGTTTATAAGAAAGGCATTCACTTTCATATCCATTAAGCAGGAGTATTACTCAGAAAATTACGAATTCCAGTCATGAATAGCAATACCACTAGATTGACTTATGGTACACAGATAGATATAAAATCATAGTATTCCAACAAGCGTCATGACATTATTAATTGCTTTTTTAACACAGGGCAGCAGGCTTTTGCGAAGCTGGAAGCGGCACCATCTTCTTATTGTACTACTTATTATATATGCAAGACAGCCCTAAGACTCCTCTTCTCCTTGGCGTACTAGATGTCCAGTCACAGCAGTCTGCCTCCTTTCCGCTATTCCCCAGGCCCATATCTCATACCCATTCCACCATGTTCTGATCTACTCCAGACAGACAGACAGACAGACATCCTTCCTCCATCATTCTATCTTCCCACAGCTGGAGGGCAAAGGCTACGCAAAGACTACAGCACACACAGGGATGGGAACAGAGCTGGACAACACACAGCAGGCCTAGCCAGAGCACAAGACAGGTACCTTGGGGAGTGTACTGATAGCATCAGCACCTTTGATTCATTCAGATGAATGCATTCCTGATGCATTCAGAATTACAACATAAACGTGATGTTGGTATATTGCTAGTCATCAGCTTCAAATTCTGCACCCTAAGGGTGCAACATGGTGACCGGTTCCATGTCCACTCAAGTCCTAGGTCGGAGGCTTTCTTTCCCTGCAGCTCTCGATGACAACTCATAACCAAAGAAATCGAGTCTCCCTGCCTAGAACTGGCATGGCCATCACCCTGCAGAACTGCACCACTATAACCCCCCTGCCAGGACACAAAATGCCTGGATCAAACAAATGGACACGAAACATTTACATTTCAATTTTCAGTTTGATCCACTTGATCACTTTTCAAATTATTTTCTCCGCGAGGAAATTTCTCAATGTGTCTTAAACATTTGTGAAGATTTGTTTATACCAAACTACACTGAGTTTACAAAACAAATAGTGGGGGTTTTTTCAGGTGAGATCCTAGAGTACTTGGTAGGAATGCAAGCCACCAACAGAAACAGCTGAAAAAGATCTCAAAGTTTTGCTACATTATACTTTGTTTCAAATACTACTACTAGTTCTTAACCTTCTGGAAGTAAAATTCACTCCATTTCTTAAACAAAACAACCAAAGAAAGAAACTAACCCACCACACACCCCAACAAATATAAATGCAGCTCATTAACACCTTCTGGTACCAATTCATGTCAGATAACTCGAAAGTGAAAGAACATTTGTCCCTATTCTCTATCATGAGAGGTTCTAAATTTCTGAATATATTATAAAAGGCTGACAGGATGGTCTGACTTCTCTGAGTTTCAAATATTTAAAAGGCACGCCAAAGAAAGAAGCTTTTTGGTCAGGTTCTTCTTTAGTAAGCCCTCCTCTGCTGAAGTCAGGAGGACAGAGTCACCAAGCTAAATCTGTTTATATATGACAATGTCATCAACATTTTTTATACTCTTCCTTCCTACATAAAAAGCATATTCTAGGGATCAAAAAGAAAAGCCTGTGACAGGAGAAGAACACGGGGAAAAATTTATGCATTTCAATGCATTTATGCTTTCAATTTATCTTTTTTTGTTCTCCTGCAATTCTAAAGTAAAGAAGTCTGAAATCTTATTCTTGATTTTCACAGCACCTGTCTTCAAGTACAGACAATTCCTTAATGTCTTAAGTGAGCTCAGGTAGTGCTAGGTGACAAGTTTACTCCCAAGTTAATCCACTTTATAGTAAGAGAATGAGATTTCACAGGTCTTCAAGGGAAACCGCGTGTCCGGTATGCCACACAGCCACCTGCAGACTTTATATAATCCATGAAGTATTTTTTGGAGGTAACTGGGAAACCATACTGATAGTTTCTCAGCAGTAACAAAAATAAACAAACAAAAAAGCAAGCTTGGCACAACACTAAGGCTGTATTTTTTCCACCAACACAGATCTCCTAGAGAGATCTTGCAACAACAGACCTTAGTGCTACTAAAAGAAGGAAATGAGGAAGAATTTATTATCTTATTAGTGTGGATTATCTTGTGCCAAGTAAAAAATGTAGGATGGAACTGAAGTTCTTAAGAATCTGTCTCCCATGGACCCATTATTTGATAAAAGATGGCAAAAGATCTAAAGTTGAGACTGGTTTCTTAGGTAGGGCATTTTAAATACATAGCATGAAAAGACAGACTTCCAGGAAAACAAGCAGATATATTTATTCATTTCAGCCTTTATCCCAAGTTAATCTACACTCAGGGTGCATCTTACACAGATCGTCATTTACTGTGCACACTACAGAAATGTGGCAGGAAAAGCTCGCTGCAGGTTCTTGAGAGGAATGACGTGGACAGGTACTAGAATACAAGACCTCAAGATGCTGAAACACATTCAAGGGAGAACAAATAGCAACAAGTGTGAGAACACGGTGGCCCTAATCTGTCTGCTCAAGCCACCGAGGAAAACAGCACAGAAGGTTGTTCCACATGGAGGGTACTGCCATATCACTCTGAAATTAGGTATGAATTGCGGAAATCCTGGATTTAAGGCTATTTCCTGGCAGGAAGGTAGGCAGGCAAATGCAAATAGAGGGACTCAGTGTTTAAGAGTGCAGAAAAGCCTGTTACTCTCATCAGCAGAGGCGGGAAGACTCGTGACATGCGGAATCTTGGGACGGCTGGCAAGATACAGCAGCTGCCCAGAAGAGAGGCTGGCAGTGTACTGGTATTTATTGGTCTCGTAAGTTCTCTCAGTCGGCAAGGATATGGAAACTTTTTCTTTCTCACCCTGACTAGTAGGCTTAGCAGAGTCGTGCAACCGAAAGCGCTCAAGTTGTTTTCCAGTTACGATCTTGAGTCATATCAGAAGCTGGTACAGTGAGCAAACTGCTTATTCAACCCGGCGTTCAAACATCTGGCTTTTCACAGAAAAATAACAAGAACTCATAGTGTTAGGCTGCATATTCTAAGCGATGAAAGGCAATGTAAGTTACATGACAGCAGGCACTGTTTTAAAATGAAGAACCACAAACAAAAATAAGCTATTAATCCAAACAAGAAGTATCCCAATCACAATCAATTCAGCAAAACGTGTAATTTGTCAACTGACACCTTTTGCCTTGCATAAAAGGAATGCTATCATTTAAACTGAAGATGAGAAGTGTTCTTGAAAGAATGACAATGTGATAAAGAAAATGTAAGTTAAAAGAATTCAAACAAGCTCACTTTATCAAGCCTGCAAAGATTAAATAAATATTTTAAGTGCAAGATGCATCTGTGAAATAAAGATCAACCTGTTCTGAGATTATCTTGAACGAAGCTACAGTAATACAAACCACATACTAACACACACAAGCACATTTCTTGGCATAAAACATTGTTTTCCTTATTGCAAAGATGTTTTTCCATGGAGTATCAGAACTTTTATTAAGCTTCCGAATAATCATACGATTTTTCTTTGACTATATAGTTTCTCTATACACCAACAGGAAAAAAAAGCTGTCAAAAGAAATCTTTAAAGTATCCATTTTGTTTGGTAGAAGCTGTCCAAATCTTTACCCTAGACAAAGCATTTCATACAAGGCAACTACAGGCAAAGCTTCCCAGGTGTGCACACATTTTGGGGGAGGGACCGCTGAGAAAAGGTCTCCCAGATCATCCCAGCACCTCCTCTTTTCACACAGTGCTCCACGGCTGCTTGCAGAACGTCCACAGCCACTGAACCATGTTGCTTCATTTCCAAAACTCCTGCTACGCCAAACCCTACAGCACTACTTCAGAACTATCCATTCCACTAACCCTGACATCAGTTTTTCCAAAGATTATTGGTGCAGTAAGTTGGAGAGCTACATGGTAAAGACAGTATTCCTAATTAAAGAAACAGCTATTTAAACAAAACCATACTAAATGAAAAGTGCGAAGACCTTTCCAGTTCAGAATCAAAAATCAAAATACAATCAAAAGAAAACATTAGTGGATTTTTAAAAGTCTGCTGGGATGGTGGCTGCTATGAAGTAAAGCTGAACAGAAACCCTGAAGGGAAGCGGTAAAACTTGTTAGCTACCAGAGTACAACACGTGGTCCAGCTCTTTCTCCACTTTGACTGGTGGCGCGTAAGGGTTATTCTGTCTTCTCCCTTCTTTTCTTAAGCAAGTAGTAAAGCATTATTTAATTTAATCAGCAAGTACCCAGAGATACTAATTGGGTCCACTTTAACAATAAAATTCTGTCGTGGTTTAACCCCAGCAGGTAACTAAGCACCACACAGCTGCTCACTCCCTCAGTGGGATGGGGAGGAGAAAGAAAAAAAAATCTTGTGGGTTGAGATAAAGGCAGTTTAATAGGATAACAAAGGAAGAGACTAATTATTTATATATATATATATTTTTAAAAAAAAACAAACAAGGGGTCAGCTATCTGGCTGTGTCCCCTCCCAACCTTTTGTACAGCCCCAGCCTACTCACTGGCAGAGTGGTGTGAGAAGCAGAAAAGGCCTTGGCTCTGTGTAAGCAGTAACAAAAACAGCCCTGTGTTATCAACACAAATCTAAAACGTAACCCCATTCTAGCTACTATGAAGAAAATTAACTCCCAGCCCAAACCAGCACGAATTCATACATGCAGTACTGGGTTGTGTTTCTGTAGTTAGTATTTAAAAAATCATTTATGAGATGAAAAAAGAAAATATGCTTAAGGAATAGTAACAGACAATATATATGAAAATCACCTGTATTTTAGTATCTATTTGTGTAACAATTTCCTGCAAAAGTATTTGTTTTTTTAAGACTTATACCTTTTTTTTGAGCATTAAAAAATCAGAATTTGCTACTTTCTACACCCCTATCCCACTTCACTTCTTTCCTGTATTAACATCTTCCTGTTTTTCCAATACAAAATAGAATGAAGGTTGAGGGAGACAGGAAAACAGAGTTTGTTAAAATTTAGTTCTTTTTCTGGGTTAAACCTTAGGTCCTTCTGAAGGATTCTAACAAAGACTTGAGATAGAAATATTAGTTCCACATACAGCCATAAATTCCCTTTGACTGTACTTTCTAAGATCCAGCAACCCAAACACAAGAGCCAGGATGTACAAGAGCAATTCTAACGTGTGTTTAATAACTCTATATCGTTCTGACAGAAACATCTACCTCCATGATTCCCCTCAAAAAAGCTGAGGCTGAGCTCAATTCAAGGCATTAAATGGTTTTGGGGTAACCTTACACTGGACGGAGCCCGATGACATTATTTGAGTTCCACATTTTTCAAAGCGTGTTTTTGTTTAAGGTAAGACAAGGCAAACTCCGTAAGGAACAAATACCTGAAGCTACAGAAGATGTACCCCAGCACGTTCCGACCACATCCTTTCTTCCACAACAGCCTTCGGAAGAACGAGTACACGCTGGGCGCAAACAGCAAACTGTATAAAGGCTACTGGTGCAAAATGTACATAGACTAAACTTTTTAAATGGGGGTCTATGGGAACCCCTAAGCATATTTTGCATCTTAGGGTTCATCTCTATGATTTGAGCTAAACTGTGAACTTAAATGAATATAGCATATGTGAAGCTACAAAACTCCCTAAGTGAACATTTTTATTCTAGTACAGAATTGATTTTTTTTCCTTCCCTACTTAGTGTAATTCACTTTGGAAAGGTTTAAGCTAAATAAAAAAAAAACAAAAACCACACCAATCATTATATAATCAAAGCAGTTTTACTGGCACTGCTAATAAAAGCTTTCTAAGCAGACAAACTCCTGAAAAAAGCAACTACAACCAAGACCCCACTAAATTGCTACCATGTCAAGAGAGGTTCACATCATGATCAGAGGGCTGGAGCACTTCTCCTATGAAGACCAGCTGAGAGAGTTGGGGTTGTTCAGGTTGGAAAAGAGAAGGCTCTAGGGAGACCTAATTGTGGCCTTCCAGTACCTAAAGGGTACAGGAAAGCTGAAGAGGGGCTGTTTAGAAAGGGACACAGTAATAGGACAAGGGATAATGGCTTTAAGCTGAGGGAGGGGAGATTTAGATGAGATATTAGTAAGAAATTACTCACCATGATGGTGGTGAGACACTGGAACAGGTTGCCCAGAGAAGCTGTGGCTGCCCCATCCCTGGAAGTGTCCAAGGCCAGGTTGGATGGGGCTTTGGGCAACCTGGTCTAGTGGAGGGGTGTCCCTGCCCACGGCAGGGGGGGTGGAGCTAGATGGTCTTTAAGGTCCCTTCCAACCCAAACCATTCTATGGTTCTATGATTATCCTATCAGAAAGTGAAGACTAAAATCAATCCATTATGAAATTCAGATAAGGAAACAACTGAAAGACCATTCCAATGAAACCTGTGGTGCATTTTGTTTAGAAAAAGTCAGTCCAACTCTCAGTGATACAGCTGCAAAAGACAATCTGACACACGGGCTACCTGCCCACAGGGGTAGCACCCTGCACCTCTCCCCTAGTTAGACCTTCTCGTTGCCTTCACTGGGTTGAGCAAGCATTGTGCACCTAGGAGGCTGCACAGAAACGTACCCACCAGAAAAGCCACCAGCTTTCCTTTGGATCAGTGGGACTCTACAGGCAGGGTGTGCAGGAGATGGGTAACTGAAGAAGCAGGGTGGAGGGAAAAGGACCGGTTCCTTCAGCAGTAGTCAGCAGTTAGATTAGATTAAAGTGTATTGTGAAATTGCTCCACAAATGCAATGTTACACACACAAGTGAACAAGTAACAGTGGCCACGCAGACATGCCTAACAGCTATGCCAAATTTAGATCAGGGAAAAAACGTGTATCTGTATTCTCAAAGCTTTCTTCCTAGAAGGAAGTATAAAAGTCACAAATACTTCTGCAATTCGTAATGCTAATGAAGAAAGCCACAGGAACACGGCCTAATAGCATATTTAAAACTACTTACGTTTAAGCGTCACCATGAATAAAACTGTCATCAATGAAATCCTCTCCAAAAGAAAGAAAAAATCAGAACTTGACAGGTTCCTAACGTCCACTTAAAAACCTTATCAGACCACAAAACACATTGAGTATTTTCACATCAGAGAATATTTATTTGCACTATTAAAGATGGAGCCAGGCTCTTCTCGGCCTCACTAAGTGATAGGACAAGGGGCAACGGTTGCAAATTGGAGCACAGGAGGTTTCGGATTAATGTGAGGAAAAACTTTTTTACTGTGAGGGTGACAGAGCACTGGAACAGGCTGNAAATATAAAAGGAAATGCAGCTTCAATTTTTAACATACTGCAGAAGCCTTGAAAGTTAAAAAACCCAAAACACCTTACTTAACGGTTCTAAATAAAGAACATTAAATAAAAGTATCTCTTCTCCCTACTCAAAAAATAAGTCATAGCTAAAAGAAAGATTTTTAAATTAACATACAAATGTTTAAGAATGAATTAAAATGTGTTGACTTGCAAAAAGAAAGTAATCAAACATACAACATTGTGAAAAGGTTCACAAATCACTAAATTAACACATTCTAAAATGTAACATATGACACACTCTTAAGACTCCTTGCACAGTTATTTCTAAATGCTCCATGCTGCTGAACACATGCCAGTACAGGCCCTGATCCCACAAAGATTTACACTCATACCAAGCTGTGAATAGTCCTATTACAATCAACAGGATTATTCACAGAAAATCTACTTATCGTGCATGAAATTACCCATGCGTGAAAATCTTTGCCACCTTGCTTATCCTAAAATCAGTATTAGATCATCACCAGAGTAACTATAATCTAATATTGAACGTGCGTATTGGAAAGCTTTTGATATCACGTTAACAAAGCCAGAGTGAAATGTCAAAATCCACAGGGATGTCACCAGTGTAGCAAACATACTTTAAATATTCCAAAACTCATCTGCAATTATACTTTTTAACTGGAAAAAATATTTCAGATCATGTATCAAATTGTTTTTCATCTGATTTTGCTAACAGGGCAGTTACATGACATAGCTGATCCACGCTAACAGCTAACTGTCATTGAAAGAGACAATCCTGCTCCCTCCTAACTGCGAGAGTCCATCCTATCTTTTGTGCCTACTCCGATGCTCATATAAAGACATACTGTTCATACTGCAGTCCACCAGCCTGGCAAAAAAATATTTTTCTTCCCAGTAATTAATCTTCTGCCAGGTTAACTCGCTGACTCAATTTACCATAAAGAGAGTGTGCCAGAAGCAGCTCAAAACAGGGTGCGGGAGTGAGCCCTTCCCCAGCATTCACAGCCTAACTGCCTCAGCTCACCTCATATAATTTCACCCTGAAAATAATCAGAAAAGAAAAATATGTTGGGTTTTAAAAACTGTGACTTTTTTTTTTTTAACAAGCCCTTAAATTTCTTGGAGAAATTCCTGGGTCTTGCCACTCCACTACTATCTGCAAGTATCTGCGAAGCATCTCTTCTCATCACTAGCAGTACGCTAGCGTTGTTTTACAGAAGATGACAACCTGCTGTTGCTATCAGTTACCCTACTGGCCCAAACGACAAAGGTCTGTGTATGTGTATGTATAACAGAATGTCTCATGTTTCTTTCCAGATTGCTTTTTAAAAATCCTTGAAACATTGTATACTAAAAGCCCTGGGAGAATACAAGTTGTACATAAACATACAGAAGTTTCAGGGACTATCACAATTAAGATACGTTGGTTCATCATAATTTGCCTCATTGGCACTATGATTATTTTTTTTAAATTAAAAGATCATATATATGTATACATACATGCGCACGCATGTGTATACATGTATCTTTCCCTAAAAAGCATGGTTTCCTTCTGCACACTGGATGGAACTACCTCACAGAAATAGATGAAATGAAACTAGTGAGATGGTTTCTTGCAAGGGCTGAAATGTGTAAAGGAGATGTGGACAGGAGGAAAACAGAGTCATGACCATTTAAGCGGGTGAATGTTGTATTACAAAGCAGGATCCTATCCTTGATCCTGCCAGAGATCTTACACAAGTCTATGCAAGTCATTTCTACCAAATATTTTGTAAAAATAGGTGATCAATAATTGTACTTCCCTCATTTTCTGCGTGCTTACCCTGACACATTTGGGTCAGATTTACCCCAAATGCTGAGTACTCAAGGCTGTGATTAAATCAATGACAGCAATACTTTGAAAATACTACTTTTTTTTTTTTTTTTTTTTTTTTTTCAGAAAAAACAAAACTAAAANTTTTTTTACGAAAAAAACCAAACCAAACACCACAAAACAACAAACTCTCTAAGAGTTCGATGGACACCCACACCAAACACAAATTTTCATCTTAGTCCCAGGCATCAATTCTCCAACCATAAAACAAGAAATGTCCGTTTCCTTTCCCTGAGGCACAAGGAAATACTAGAAAGAATAAGCAAGGTTCAATATAGATCACAAGGGTGAACTAATCAGTTTACAGTGCTCTTGTTCCTGCAGCCAGCACAGCCCTTGAGGGGAGAAGGTGGCACATGTGAGATGGAAAGGTAAGCCCACATCAGCTACTTCGGTAACTACTTGGAGAAGATGGGCGAGGAGGATTTGGCCTCTCCTGGGACCTAACCACTGATCAGAAAGCACAACCAGCAGGTTCCCAGCTAACACAGAGGAACCACTTTGCTGGAGAATCACTAGAGGAATGGCTGCACACAGATGTAGGATGGTCATCGAGAAAAGGGAAGCACGACAGTAAGACTGAAGAGAGAAACACTTGTCACCACCATGACGCCATAACAGAACTGTAAGAGATTTGGCTTCTTTCCTCAGCTCTGCCACTGCTGCGGGGCGAATTGTTCTCTTGGCAAATCATTCCCTGCTCCATATTTCCAGGTCCTTGTCACCAAAACAGGGGCAATGACCCACCTAGAATTTAAGTGTGGACAGAGCAGTAGGAACTATCTGTGAGGGCCTCACAAACCTGCTGATAACCATTACAGAGATTTCACAAAGGAATATATTCATTCCGCCTTCAGAGCGGGATTAAGCAGAGCACAGTAAGAGAACACGCATTATGCAATGAGGAGAAAGCAAATTACAGAACAGCTGTTTGTTCAACGAGCAGCGTGTATCCTGTCTGTTCAAAAAGGCAGGGGCTTCTGAGGGGGGAGAAACGTGTTCACGTATCACAAAAGACTATTAGGTAATATTAAGGTACAATATATTCGCAATATAGTGATGTACATACATACACTTAGGATGGCAAACCTAAGGTGGCATAAGTAAAGCTCAGTGCTGCAGTTTTAAGGTTTGCGTGCTTGACTCCCCTCTGAAACTGTTCTTTCAAACACATGCTTTTCTTGCCGTGTACATGCATTAAAGAAAAATAGTAATTACAGACAAATTCAAGCCCATTACTTAATACATCCACATAGACTAAATAACATTGGACATTAAGACAACAGAAGTATAATCAGGAAGATTTTGATCCAAAAGATTTGAAGTTTGCCGAGAAAGGGGTCTCAGAGATTCTGGAAGACATCCCTCATTTACGTACATGACAGCATAAGGAAAACTTTCAGGAAAACACCGACAGTAATCTAAACCATAGTTGAGAAGGGCACAAATAACGGATACAGAGCCAATCCTACTGAGCACAGGCAATATTTGTAGATCTTACTTCAGTATTTGAAAGCATTATTTCCACATGGGCTCTCAGGCCATGAGGGCAATGCAAGTGTTTCAGAATACAGGAACCATTCTCCTAAGTTGCAATTTCGATTTTAGGACATCAGCATGCACTAAGTACACATTTTTTTTCCCCTAATTTCATTATGGTAAACTTATTCAGGGTAAGATTACATTCTGTGTGACAACTAGAAACATGTCAGAAGATCTGAAAGAGTGCTTTCTAAAGCTCAAAGACATAGATCTCGGTTGACTGCTTCACTCCTCAAATGCCATCGGTCTGCCCTATCTACAATAAAAACAAAGGCCTTTCAGGGACCTACTCCACAAAACTAATACACCTAGCAACTAAAAATTACAAAACTAAACATGAAACATAGAAAAACAAACTACTCCAAGCACATAAATACCTACTTCACTTAGTTAACATAAACACAAAGTCACACACAGATAACATAGTCAATGAAAAAAATAAGCCCACATAATCCCCTAAGAAAAAGAATCATGGGTGACAGCTGCTAATCATAATGCATAAGACATTTCCATAAGGTGTTTGGACCCTTCAGAGATGGCAGCTGTGTAAGAATATAACAGTGAAGTGACTACGATTCAGATATCATTAGAAGCAGCATCTCAGACAGCATGTTCTGGTGGTAGCCGTTTGTTTCCTTTAATGTATGATGAAAAACAAGGAGTAGAACACCAAAAAATGAAAAAAAAAAAATTAAATAAATCTACCACTATTCTTCAAAGTATTCAACCAGTTATGTACTGGGCACAAAGGAGTGATTTTCACCAGTGGAGTCAGGCATTGTTGTGGTCTAACCAGCACTAAGTTACAACAGCAACAGAACAGTATCAAGCATCTTCATCAAGAATAAGCAGAAGAGTCAACACATAAACAGACACATTAGTATTTAAAGACAGTATAAACTCAGCCAGAGGGAAAAGTAGTAGAAATAAACTCTAAATTCATGGAAGTGAGCAACTAGGTCACTTTCTCAAAACCCTCTCTTGGAACACAGGCATGTTACAGACCACGTAGATTTGCCAAGACAACAAAGAAGTTTTTTTAACAGTACAGTTCTGTACAGTTAGGATATTTTTTCCACATTGTTGCAACAAATCCACCACCTCCCTACTGATAACCAACCTTCGTGGTCAGATTAAATCAGCTAAGAACTATTCCTACCCTGCTTACACAAAATTCCATAATTGTAAACCAGTCTCTCTTAATCTGGTTGATCCTTACTCCAAAGGGGGTAAGAAACCCCAAAATGTAAAATCAGGTAAGTACACTGCAGAAGCACACTGGGTTTAGAATCCTCTTCAAAAGACTATCCACAACGCTAACAAGAACTTCCAGGTAGCTCTTCACCTTGATACTCCAAGAACGGTACGAACAAGGAATCTCGCTGACTTCTATCAGGTACCCCAAGGTGATTACTCCTCATTACAGTTTTACATTTCTCAAACAATTTTAAAGCACTTAAGCCCATTTTCGGATCAAGGCAAGCCGAAACATGAGATGTCTAGAAGTCATTTTATAAGAGCAATAATAACACAGATATCCTGGCCCATTAACTAACATTGACAATAATCCAAAGAAGAAAACTCATGCTTCTCAGGATTGTGCCCTCTTGAATAAAAAGATTGTGGAAATTGGATTCTATCTCAATGACTTTGGTACCCTGCAGCTAATTCTCACTAATTAAGTGCTAGAATACACTAAAACAGAAATTCAGAATGATCAAAAGATATGATTCATGTTTATAATAACTCCTATAATTATTAGAAACACAAATCCTGAGGGTTCTTGATGCCATTAACTCACAGGGCAACAATTAAGAGCTACCGTGCCAAACAGGTCTTAAATTTCTGAGAACCAATAGTCAAATAACTTCATGATGAAGCCAAGTCTTAGTGAAATGCATTCAATCCAACCCGTATTACTTAGCAAGCAGGAAATCAATCTGTAAAGAAAATATTCTTGCAAGATTCTGAAAAAAAGAAAAACCCAGCATGTCCAGTGTTTATGGACTGCTCTCCAGGTTCTGTTTTCTCACGCAACCAAGTTAAGAGTCTCAAGTCCTCAAACCATCAACCAGCTGATGCAGCTGCACTCACCCAGGTTCCCTCTATGCACAGACATGTCCCAGAGGTAACAGGGCAACAATTTCAGGCACTCAGGATGCAAGCACTTAGGCCGAGACCGCTTTGCTGAGCTTGTGCCCGACTGGAGATGGGAAATAAAGAGTTGCCCAATTTTACAGCAAATGTTAGGCACTTAACACATAGCTACAACAGACCCCATGCTTTCTGGATATGCAGCCATACTCCCATCAGCACCACCACAACTGTGAAAAGCCCCACGCCTGTCCTGTGACCTGTAAGGCATGAAAGGTGTAGGCAACACGAAGACTAACTAGACAGAAGCCTGCAAGGTGATGCAAAGAATTGCGAGATGAGGTTTTTTGTCAATTTGTACTTTTATGTTGCTGTTCTTTGAAAAGCGACAGTCATCTCACCCTTAAAGCTGCCTTATATTTGATCCAATATGGTGTACGTAACACCAAGTATAAGGTCCTAACAGGCACCAGAAAAGCCTGAACACGCCTGGTTTGCATGATCTACTTTTAACTGAGATTAAGGCAACAAGGCCACTGCTTTTGTCTACAAATTGCCACCTGTTCCACGCATTTAAGCAACAAACCATGACAACTGGATGATCATCTTCTCTTGCTCCTCTTCTATAAGCCCTATTTTATTCCCACCCCCAAACCCTTAATTTCATGTCAAGTATAAATAATTGGTGATCATAAAATATACATTTTAAATACATAAAAATTCTTGTCTACAAGCCATTTAAAAAGAAAAACTTCATAATCTCCACAAGGAACAAGCCACATTAAAGCCAAGTAGTTTTCCCTCACTTCCTTACACCCCCAACAATACAAGCTTTCCTGATCCTCAGAAGACAATCACAAAACTTCCACATCTTTTTGCAGACGCAGATGAAAATTCATCACAGAGTATAACTGTCAGGTTCACCAGTGACAGAGGAAGCTCCTGAGAACAGCAGCCTAATAAAGCTTTCCTCCTTGAGGGATGACAGCAGTCTTTCTCCCATATGAATGATTCATTTTTGTTTGATGTTGTTAAAGCAATATTCACTCAGGGCACCTTCACACTAGATTTTACCCAAAAAATGGCTGTAAGGTCAAAACACGAGTTGAAACCCAATATTCCATGGACACCTTTAGAAAATCTGCAAGTAATTATTATCTAAAATAATTATATCACATCTTGGTACCCTGAGGATTGACCACCTTCCTCTGCAGTTGATCTACTCTGATCATTACAAAAATTTTCTTCGAGGTAAGAAGTGTAAGATCATTCTAGCAAAAAGGGAGTTGGTTGAATTTACCAATATTTCATGAAGAACTTCTTTGTTAAAAGAAACTTTAAGGACATAAAATGCAAAGATTTCTTGGATTTATTTATATACTTACTGTTGTATCTAGAATCGCTCAGTGCTATAAATGACCTAACTTAAAAGCCTGACAACTGTCATCCTTCTTACATACATTTCATCTGACAGAGATTCACATGTGACAATGACCTTTCGGTGGGCTGGCCCAGGCTGGAGGCCAGGTGCCCCCCAAAGCTCCTCTATCTCTGCCCTCCTCAGCTGGGCAGGGGAGAGAAAATATAATGAAAGGCTCCTGGGTCAAGACAAGGACAGGGAGAGATCACTCACACATTACCCTCGCAGGCAAAACAGACAGGACTTGGAGAAAACTAACTTCAGTTATTGCCAGTCAAATCACAGTAGGATAATGAGAAATAAACCCAAACCTTAAAACACCTCCCCCCACCCCTCCCTTCTTCCCATGCTCAACTTCACTCCCAAATCCTCTCCCTCCTCGCCCCCAGTGGCACAGGGTGATGAGGAGTGGGGGTTGCGGTCAGTTCATCACACATTGTCTCTGCTGCTCCCTGCTCCTCAGGGGAGGACTCCTCACTCTCTTCCCCTGCTCCAGCATGGGGTCCCTCCCATGGGAGACAGTGCTCCACCAAATTCCCCAACACGAGTCCTTCCACGGGCTGCAGTTCTTCATGAACTGCTCCAGTGTGGGTCCCTTCCATGGGGTATAGACCTTCAGGACCAGACTGCTCCAGCATGGGTTCCTCACAGGGTCACAGCCTCCTTTGGGGGCATCCACCTGCTCCGGCAGGTCCTCCACGGGCTGCAGGTGGGTATCTGCTCCACCATCAACCTCCATGGGCTGCAAAGCGACAGCCTGTCTCACTATGGTCTTCTCCACAGGCTGCACAGGGGAATTTCTGCTCCAGCACCTGGAGCGTCTCCTCCCCTCCTTCTGCACTGACCTCGGTGTCTGCAGGGTTGTTGCTCTCACATATTCTCACTCCTCTCTCTGGCCACAGTTGCCGTTGGGCTGGTTTGGGTCATGTCGCTCCCCCTGCTTCTTAACTCTGTTATCCCAGAGGCCCTACCACTGCTGCTGATGGCCTCGGCCTTGGCCATCAGCAGGTCTTTTCTTGGAGCCGGTTGGCATTGCCTCTGGCAGATACAGAGGAAGTTTCTCGCAGCTTCCCACAGAAGCCACACCTGTAGCGCCCCCCCCACTACCAAAACCTTGGCATGCAAACCCAATACAGACCTATGTCAGGAACCACTGTGCATGTGCTCAAAAACCGGGGAGAATCATACTTCAGGAGGTCAGCAACAGAGATGATAATTTTCTTTTAGAGCACTTTTATTTGAAAAACCCTGAAATCATTCACTGCATCTGGAAATGCTGACTGTTACTATGCTTACAGACCAGAACTTCATCCACAGATCCCGTGAAATGTACTCATTTCTTGGCTTTAATATTTATTTTTCTCCCTCTCCCTTCCCTTTACAAAACTGAAGAATGTTTGCAATGCAATACTACAGATTCACTTGCTGAAAGCAAGAATAGATGGTTTTCACTACCAAAGGAAGCCTGCAGAAAGGCAGTGAATTTAAAAGTTGCTTACTTGCCTTGCCCCTTCCCAGTAAACTACAAAACACAACTGCATCCCAGGCAGCTAAACTGCATAACACGCTGCTTACTGTTTGGCAAAATAAGCCTCACTTGTAAATACTAAATACTGAACATTTCTCATACTCCATGACTAAAGCTTTAGGACAGAGATCATCACAAATACCTGCCAGAAATGCTTTACATATACACACATATGCACACATACCTTTTAGGAGCATTATCACCACTTTCTTGTTTCAAATCTAATCCCAACAATAGAGAAAAAGAAATCTCACAAATTTTCAGGGCAATCATGTAGCAGTTAAAATTCAGAGAGTGTAAAAAGACACTTGTTTCCCCTTTCTTAAACGCTGCTAGTGAACAACGTCAAATCTGCCCAGCATCGATATTTCTCACTTCACCTCTTGCACTGACATAACACGACCTGATCACAACGGCACTGTAAACCCTCTTAATGATGTCTTTTATATCCATTTTGGGGTACGTAAGTAGTAAAAGTTAATACAGACTTTATGGGAAATTATTACAAACACATTAAGATACTTGTTGGAAATTTTATGAATGGACATCTTTTTACCTTATGCATGTATCCGCCATTTGAGCCAATTTTAGAGCAGAAGGCTAATCAGCCTCATACCTGAGCTGACATACACAGATGTGACAACAGCATTATGCATTAGTAATATCACGTGTTACATCAAGAAACTATTTTGTCTTGCAGACATTTTACAGGAACTTTGATTTTTGGTTTGGTTTGGGTTTTTTTCCAGTGCAGGAGATCTAGACAGTTTATATTTGATAGGCTGTTCATAAATTACACCCTACTGTTTGCAGGCTGGAACGTCTTCCCACACAGATTTCATTCTATCATCAGACTGTTTAATTCTGCACTTATAAAAATGTCATCCTAGTCATAAGGGAAGAATTAGACAGTACTGCCTTAAAGTTTTCTGCACAAACTGTGACGAGATGCAGATACCGTAATACTAATAGGCCAGTAGAGTATATCAATTGCAGGATCAGGCCAATATACATACCCAACTAAAGAGCTACGTCTTACTGTTTTCCAAAGTCCAATGAAATCATGAAGTAATATAAATTAGTATTACATTAACTATATTACAGTATTCACACTGTTACCTCTTGATATCATAGCCGTGAACACATTAACACACTGATAATATCATAACAGTACACTAAAAATCATTTCTGAGCGACAGCAATATCAGTCTCTCTATTATCTCCCAAAATAAAATTCTGACGGTACGGAAGAAGTTGTCAGGAGATTCTGACCCTTCTGCATATTGTGCTTTCCACAGTCTTTCTAAAAGACACTGAATTTCCCCTTAGGATACACTTATAATCAAGTTCTGTGAGAACATATTATGGATTTTTCCAGGTATTTTGTCCAACGTGCTGAATATCTGAATGATATATGAAAAATATCTCTATCTGAGCCAGGGGAAGACAATTTAATCACTTATAATATTAGAATACTCACATATGTTATTGTATTTTAATTTGTATGATAATTTGTAATTTAAATAGGTTAAACCTATACCATTTGCATTGTTTGCGGCATTATTGCTGACGTATAAAATATTCTATGTAGATGATGAAAAAATATTACATAAAATGCATATAGGGTACTAATGAGCTAAACAGATGGAGCTGTGTTTTTAACTTCCCTGGAAATTACTGAAATAAAGTAACTAACAACATTTGTGTAAATGAAAATAAATTTCATTAAAATCTGAACAGATCGCCTTTCGTTAGACAGAAGTATGCTCTTGGCATAGCTATGTATTATAGCCAATGGCTGTGTTTTGCTGACATGTCCCATCAATAACTATGTCTCAACTCTTAAAAACTAGTAAGTTAAATGTATAAACTCAATACCAGTTCAAGGGTTTCTGCAGGGAGAGGAGATAGAGTTCATGACTCTCAGTACTCCAGGAAATACTATTTTCCCAAAAGTATTTCTCTCAAAAAACCCAAATAAATTAAAGTGCAAGTTAATCACAGTACTGATTCTTCACGGAAGCCCTGCACCCTGCTGAAAGCAGACACCCATCTCTCCTTACATCCATGGAGACTGTGTGGGACTTCATTTGTCTTTAAACACTCAGTTACGCAGATGTCCTGGTTTCAGCTGGGACAGAGTTAATTTTCTTCCTCGTAGCTGGTGTAGTGCTGTGTTTTGGATTTAGTATGAGACACCCCGATCACAGAATCTTTAAGGTTGGAAGAGACCTCCAGGATCATCTAGTCCAACTGAACTGATGTTTCAGTTGTTGCTATGCAGTACTTACACTAAGTCAAGGACTTTTCAGCTTTTCATGCCCTGCCAGGAGGAAGGCTGGAGGTGCACAGCAAGCTGGGAGGGGACATGGCCACAACAGTTGACCTAAACTGGCCACAGGGATATTCCATACCGTATGACATTATGCTCAGTATATAACATGGGGAAGTTGTCCAGGTGGGGAATGACTGCTCAGGGACAGGCTGGGCATCGGTCGGCGGGTGGTGAGCAATTGCATTGTGCATCACCTGTTCTGTATATTCTATTACTTTCTCTTCCTTTGCTGTCCCATTAAACTGTCTTTATCTCAACCCATGAGTCTTACTTTTTTCCTCTCAATTCTCTCCCTCATCCCCCTGGGGGTAGGAGCCTGCCAGGTTACACCGCAACAGCAGATCAGACTGCAAGCTGAAGGCTTGAATCTATTTCATCATAAATGATGCTGGTTTGAAAGGCAGCTATCATTCAAACTGCCAGGCAAAGGCACAAAAAGTACTTATGTTAAGTAAAACATATCTATTTCTCTGTTAGATCCACTTAAGAGTCTTCAAAGTAAAAAAATATTTCCAATGGCATTTACTTTTTCTTCTTTGTCCCATTCATTTCATATAAAAGACATTAAGTTTGGACAAGGAAGTTGGACATCTTGGTTTCATGCTTAAGGTCTCCAGAACAATAGCAGTATGTTTATTTACCAAAGATGTTATACTGACATTACTATTTCTTATTTAACTTTTGTTACTTAGCACGGGAAAATGTGTTTTATATTAGAGCCAAAATGAAACCAAACTTAATCCTAAATAATCAAAGTGATTTTCATAGGTTAAGACCTACTCCATCAAGCTGCTCCATACAGACAGGTCTCCAGTTATAATACTTAGAACAGGACAGCAGCCCCCATAGCGGTTTTCGCCAGAGGAAGACTCTGCAAAGACTGTAGTCACAGAAAAACATCACAAATTTCTTGCAGCAGATACAGAAGACAATCTCATTCTGCTTTTCCCCAAAACGCTAGAATACAACAAACCCTTTCTCCCCATTAGTAATTTTAAAAATGTTTCATTTAAATCCATACACTAACAACCAATACCCTGAACTTCACTATTTGCAAGTTTACGTTATCAAGCCTGTGGTACAAAGAACCCATCTAGAAGTGAGCTGTACTCTTTTAGATGTACTGTCACCGTATTTCACTAGAGTAATACATCCTTAGTATTCTTGCAGTTCAACTCGAACATTACTAGTACACAGAAGTTCTCAGCTGGAAGTAAGAACTTCCAGCCTCAATGGTTTTACAGCGCCAGCTCTCTCTCGAATACACGCAAGCTCCACAGAGCTTTAAATCCGAGTACCAATAAACTTGTATACACTTAACTGAGAAGGAAAACCATTTTTTGAGAAGCTGCATAGAATTATGTGTTCCTTCCAGTGAACAGTTCAGCCTGCAAGATAACTTTTCATACATTCTGAGTAATTTTTCTTCCATTTTTTTAACCATTGTGCTTCTTCAAGTAGTTATTTACCTACTTACGATTTGATTTCACAATCTATTATATTAGAGATTTTCCATAAATATAATATGTTTGCAATACAGTAGAAATTAAACACATATGGACAAGAAGGACAACAACAGAAACATATACATCTGTTCTCTCAGGCCTTAGCCTAAGGAGTGAAGACAGAAAAAGCACATGTGCGTATGGCAGCTAAATGCAAGAGGTCAGCCTCATCCTTTTTAGATTTATTCAGTTATATGACCTCATGACTAACTACATGGACATTTGGGGCAGAGAGGCATGCAGACATCCAGAAACAACTACGAAGAAAATACTTTTGGAAACTGAATACACATGCACATTCAGCTGAATATTCATCAAGAAAGGCCATGACAACTGTTTGCAGGAAATCATGCAACTGAACAATTCATTTTGTAAAGGTTTCCTTAATCACCACAACAAGAGTGGGGTTTGCCTGCCTCTGCTATGAATCTGACCGTACCCTGTTCCAGGAGCCTGCAGATCCCATGAGATCCGCAGGAAAGCAGGCCTCGTGAGCTCTGGAGCTTCCCAGCACAGCCAAAGCTTGTACAGATGACAGCTGTCACTGGACACATGCACAAATCCCAAACACTGGAAGTGGAACGCTGAGAAACTAACAGTGCCCGAAGGTATGCAAACTTTTTACATAGCAGGATAGATTTTAAGTCCTGATTAGACCGTAAGTTTAACTGGGCTGATTCTGAGCATGGCATAAGAACGCCTGCAAAAACTGATACAGGTTAGCACTATTTTTCCACCTCTTTCCTTCGCAAGGCATGCTTCAGCAAACTCTGGGAGAACAACTCCAGAAGTTGTTTCACTTACAAAGACGAAAACCGATATGGGCACTTCAAAGTGTTTGAGCGTGACAGGCCCAAGTACATATTCCTAGCAAGCTTATTCACAGATTTCAGTAATACTTTATAAGTCCAGTAAATAAACACAGCAACTGAAGTCCTATCCAAGAGAAAAACAACATAGCCCTCTGTCATTCATCTTGTACCAGCGGCAAAGATGCTGCTCATCAGAAATAAGACATCTCTCCCATCTAAAACTTCTTGGACCAGAATGTCACATGCACGCAGAGATCAGGCTCCAGGTAGGCTTTCAAACCGAGAATAATGCTGTGATCACTGGATTCCACGTACCTACTTTTTTATCACTGTGCAAAAGCCCTCACAGCCTCTCTGAAGAGTTTACAGAAACGAAGTGATCAGAGAGATGATTGATGTTTGCAACATAAATGTCTTCCCTTTTCACGAGCCAGCTTAATACAGGCGTTGCTGCACTCATCCCAGCTAAGGTTTGGCAGGAATTGGGAGAGGAAAGATGAAGAGTGGAAGTGTGTAAAGCCCAACTAATTTCCCCTCAACTCCTGCTGGTGCCTCCTGCCCTCCCAACCACTTCCAGCCTGGCACTTGTTAGCAGACGCCGGCGCTGCAAAAAGCTCCCTCGCAAAAGCTTTCCCTGAACAGCTGAGAGGAGGCTCCGAGAAGGTTATTCGAAAAATAAAATCAAATTAAATAAGACTTCACAAGTCGGCACACTTCAGCTGTCTTACACCGGGAACAATAGAGACGCGGGCAGCGGGAGGATACGGCCGCCCGGGAGGACGGGGCCGGGAGGACACCCTGCCTGTCCGTCCGTCCGTCCGTCCGCAGCTCCCCCGGCTCTTTGTCTGTCCGTCTGTCAGACGGCCCCGCTGGCAGCGCCGGCCCCATCCCCACCGCCCCGGCGAGGCCTGCTCGGCCC
>VWZZ01004636.1:144308-165983 GCA_013399095.1 Psophia crepitans | reverse complement strand
CGGCCCGGGTTATGCGCGGGTCAGGAGGCTGATGCGGCCGTGGGAAGCCCCGTGCTGGCCCTGAGGGGACATGGGGCGGGAAGGGCCCTATGGCCGTGCGGGGTGGCCGGGACGAGGGCGCTGCCGGAGGGCTGAGGGATGCTGGGGCTGCCCCCACCGGTGTGGTTCCGGCGGCTTCGTGCCCAGCAGGGGCTCTGGGAGGAGGGGGGCCGCGGTCGATGCCGGGGAGGATACTGAAGTAAAGCCCCCTCCGTCCCTCCGAGCCCGGTTCCCCTCGCCGACGCACCCCGCTTCTCTCGGGGCGGCCGGGCCTGCTGAGGCGGAGGGGTGCGGGAGGCCGCGGAGGCCCCACACCACCGCTGTGCTCACGGAGGTGGTGGCTGTTGGGCTCCGGGCGGCTCCAAACCCACCAGAAAGTCCTCCGATGGGTTTTCTGCCCTGTATCTCCATTGCCGTGTGCCCGCCGTGACCCCACGCAGCAGTTTGGGGAACCGCTGGAGACCAAATCCTGTTGAAGCCCGCGCGTCCCTTGAACAGCTCTCCTGGCCAGCCCGCCGCGCCTTTACGGCTTTGGCCATGTCTCGGTCTCTCTTGCGTCTCTCAACTCCGTCTCTTTTAGGGGTTACCGACATTTCTGCATTTCTCTAAATAAAGTCTTTAGCCCAGGAACGCACTTAAACACGTGCTTAACTAAATTGCTTTATGTCACTTGCTTATAATTAAGCGTGTGCTTAAGTGCTCTGCTGGATTGAAGCCAAAATCTGCATAAGCTTTATTGGGTAAAATTTACCGGCTTCATCAGGCTTAGCTCTGTGAGTCATTCAATCAGCAGCAACCCAAAGCTTTGTGCTGCAAGCTTCGTTATTCCCAGGTTGTCCTACAGGATCGCCCTGTCCCAGCGACAAGGCTCATGCCCTTCATTCAGGTCCTGTTAGAAGTTAAGATGCATCTGCCTGGTGAGTCAGCTTCACGTAGGGTTTCTAGTTACTTTAATGAGATGCTTTAATGAGGTTCTGCATCCTTATGCAGGTCATAGATTGTGCCATCCAGTTACAGTGTAATAAATTGCATTAAGGAGAAAATATTAATGACACCAAGACCCAGTTTGAAGGTCTGCCCTGACAGTATGCAATGCTTGTATTTCAAAATAATTGTGTCGAGTATGTGATCTGTACAAACAGAGGAAGGAGTTAATAAAATGTGGCTACGTTTTGTGCAGTTGTCTACAGTTCTACATAAATATGAGAAATGTCATTAACCTGCTTGCTGAATAAAATGGGAAACTTTTTAATTTCCAAAAATAGTTTTAGAAACTGAGGGAAGATGTACATCTATGCAGCTTTGATTCCCCCCCCCCTTCAAAGACAATTATATTGGTGACTCTATTCATTTTTACCTGTCAAAAAAAAAAGTCTTTTGAATTTCATTAAGTCTGAGTCAAGAAGCTCAGCACTAAAACCTTATTTTAAAATACACTGAGGAATTAAAGCTTTCTGCAGGGTGAGCACAAGTCTTTCTCCAAGGACACATCAATTGGAACCTGCTTTTCAAAAAATTTTGTTTGGCAATTAACAGCGTAATCTGAGGAAGAAAGCCTGTCTTGTATTTAAAGCAGAGAAGTAAGACTCAGCATATCTGAGTTCTGTTCATTACTCTCCTACCATTCTGTGACCTTAATCAAGACATGCTCCAATTTTCAAATGTCAGTTTGGGTTAGGGTGGAGTTTTCTGTTGTTGTTCTAAGAGGAACTGAGCACCAACAAGTTGTCAAGTTCAGTGAGAATCTTACGGTGCTTTGTTCATCTGGAAGTCCCCCCCACCGAGGCAGGGGCTGTAAAGGGGCACACCAGGCCTCGGACTTTTACCTCTTCGCCACCATATTCTCAAATAATGGTAATTCCTCACTAAGTCATAGAGCTACGGCACTGTCGTTGTTCCTATTAGTGTTTTGGCACAGACTACCACAGTATTTATTAATATCAGTGTCTCGATATAACAAAATAGAAAAGGCATATATAAAGCCAGTAGCTTGAGAAGCTTATAGAGGCACTTGCATTTTGACCTATTTTTTTTTTCTTATGCTGCTCTGTAAATAGACAAACTCTGCTCTTCCCTAGGGAAACATTTAATAGTCTTTAATAGAGTTTTCCCTCTCCCTTCTGAATTCCAGAAGTTGCCCACCCATGAGAAACCCTCTAAAAGGCAATGTGTGCACAGTGTGAAGCAGAATACTTTTCAGTTCCCTTTTTTTTAGGAGAGCTAAATAATGGAAAGTAAGAGGCATTTTTTTTTCCCTCTCCCGTTTTCAGTATAAATCCAGAAACCAAGAAAAATAGGAAGCATAAGTAGGCTGTCTATTAAAAAGACTGACTTTTGGGAACTGTTGGAGAATATATGTGTGTTTTAAAAGGTCTTAAGCAGCAAGTGGCTTTAGCAATAACTCTATAGCACAAACAGAACCATCTCATTTGACCTCCTGCATGACAAACCGAAGTATTTCATTCAGGAATTTCTGCATCAGGCACCGGTTAGGTAGGTTTTTGAGATGGCCACTTAGCCTAACTCTTAGAGTTATGCCTTTGTCTTTGTCTGATTTCATCCAGCCTGAGCTTAATAGTCTCATTCCTCCAAATACACACAATTGGCTTTTCTAGAGTTAAAAAAAAAAAGCGCCATTGAACTATTCATGTCTGTATGTGGTTACAGGATGACGCCAAAGGAAATGTGAAAAGCAAGCTGAATGTCAAGTATCAATATTTTTACTATTTTATAACCACGCTAAATCACAAAAGAAGTAGACTTTATCAGTGAAGAATTCATGTCAGTAATTTATAGAAAGAGAACACTGCCTGAAAAATCTTATTTGTTCTCTAAAAAAGGTATTTGCAAACAGAGAGTTCAAAACCGAGGTAAATCCAAGAGAAAGAATGGGGCATTAAGGTGTGGAAATACACAATTCATCTTCCCGAACAATGCTCACCAGCTGTTTCTGTGCTTGTGCAATCATCAAACAATTGAAGTTAATAACTTTGGGGCAGGATCACATTAACTTGACTTTCAGAGATAACAGGTGTGTTCTCCCCAACCCACCTGAGTTATTCTTTTAACGTGAAAGTTAGTTTAAGCTTTAGTGGCTGTGTGTCCCATGCCTGCATGCTGGGCATCGCCTGCAGGTTTGCCTGGCAGCCCTTTGACAAAAGTGAGTACCAAATCACGACTGCATACAGAAGCAGTAATCATCACCGGGACTAAATCTGGGATGGAGAGCGAGAAGTAAATATAAACAGGTTTATTGTAAATGGCTTGTCACCAGAGAAGTGGAGGTAAACACTACTTAGTCCTCATCACAGATTTATGTCTGATTGCCTGTGTAGCTTCAAAAATGCAAATATCCCATTGAATTAAATGGAGCTATCAGAACTGAATCTGAAAGAAGACTAAATGCCTGCTTCAATTTCTCTGCTCCCCTCCTTTCTTGGGCCCTGAGGTCGCTGTAGCCCTGGTTAATACTAGTTTGTGACAGTGATACAATGAACGGTGCTTCAGAAATGCCTAGATGAATGCCTGATATTTCAACAGTGGGTGCAATCAAGGAATGATTGCTATTGAAAGCTACAAAATGTCTTTCCACCTTTTTTTTTTTTTTTTCAATTCAAATATTTCACCAGGGCTTTAACTAGCACAAATAGTTGATGCAGGAAATTAAATGAGTCCGTTGTCTGAGCATCCACTCACGTTGTCTGTAAATTGCTCCTCTTCATTTCAGCATCCCTGATTGAATTTGTGCTTTAATTATTTTTTTTTTATAGCAGCCTTTCAGTTCATGATCCCATGTAAGCCCGACTCCCTTGGTTCTGCATTGCCCTGTAGTGCGAGCAGAGCAGGACTCAATCATCATGCGATCAGTCGCGTGGTCGTACGGTATGCTTGTCCTGAAGTTAACTAGTGCTGGTATGTCCGAAAATACCTGTGCATCTAATGCTTGCAGACAAGAGTTAGTTATGGAAATACTGGTCAGAAGGAAAGGGTGTGTGAAAGTCACCTGGCTCTTTTCCAAAATCTTTTCTGCTCCCAAATCTATTCAGAGGAGAACACTGTTCAGCTTCCACCTGAGCCTGAAGACGTCTTCCCATCAGATTAGTTTCTAATGCCACAAACATGCCTGACTTGACTCATTCATTTATTTTACAATAATACAGCGGCTTGAAGTGCTTTAAAACTTGAGCTGAAGATATCGCAAAAATCCCAGAGAAAATGAAAAATAATGGTTTGATGAGAGATATACCTGTCTGGAAAAAAAAAAGGATAGTAAGTCAGCGTCAGTCAAGATGGTTTTGTGTAGACACAAGACATTCAGCTATCTGTAATAGGTTTGACTCAGTCCCACACGGCTTTCCTGTAAAATTAGCATTATAAATCTCCAGATTAAAAGAAAAGAGGATGTTTAATGTCCCATGCTGAGGTGCCTAATAGGCAGAAAAATAAAAAAAAAAAATTACGATAACATAGTACTCTGCCTAACATAAATTGTCAAATGACACAATGAGGCAGAATTTAGAGAACCAATTCTCTGCCTTAGAACACAAGTTATAAGCAGAGCAGAAAACCCTCCGCTCTTAACTTAGATTGGCTGTCTGTCTAAGGCATTTAAGTTGAATTAACTGCAGATGGGAAAGTAAGAGGGCCTTAAACCCCAGCATGAACGTTTTGGAATTAAGCCTTTCAGAATTAAATGTAAAGGAAACTAGGGATATTTTATCTGTAAAAGAGAGTGCATCCACACAGGGATTTGGTGGGCTTTAACTAATGCAAGTTAATGTCACACCTTTACTTAATTCATCTCGATCTTTCCCAAGTGTCCCACTGCAGCGGAGTTCTTTAGTTTGAAGCATTACAGTGGATCCAATTCCAAAGCCAGCATTAGCTGAACCATTAGCTAAAGGCTTGCCCGTACGGGGAGGTTACTCAGCACAGAGTAACCAGCTACTTCATATCTGCTTTGTGTCAATACTTTTAGTTTCCACCCAAGTGCTGCAGGCTGCATCACACCACCTAACATGCACCCAGAGGTTGTGTGAAGCCACTGCTGCATTGTGAATTGAGATTCACACCTCTTCACGAGGCTAATGTTTACCCAGTTAAAAGCCAGGCTCAAACTTTCACAGAGTGGGTAGGATACCGAACTGTGATGCACTGATAATGATGGGAGATTGATACTTATTATCCAAAAGTGTAAAAAAATAAATAAATTAAGCCTTTGGAGCTGATATGGATACTGCTAAAACCAGCAAAGCCAGCCCAAGAGGATACGCATTCCCAGGGTGAGAAGGATCAAGCCATTACACTACATGGGATGTTTCCATCCATTATTTGAGCCAACAGGAAAGCCAACAGATTAGAGAGATCTGCATCTGTGAAAGGCAGTAAAAAGGAAAATCTCAAATTTCAGTTGGCAGTGAAGAAAGGGAAAATGAGAAGGGCACAAATGGACCTTGAGGACCAAACGGGGAGAGATTCTTGAAGTGAAGAAGGAAAAAAGCCTTAAAAGGCTGCATTTGGAATTCTGTATGTTAATTGCTCAACACAGAAAAAAAGGAAGGGTTTAGGGTTTTGCGGTCTCATTTAAAAAAAAAAATAATCATAGAGTTGCTCTCCTCCCTTCACTGGTCTCCTCTGGTAAATCTCAAAAATTGCATCACCATAATAAGGAAAGGCTGGAACAAGACAGGCTATTAACTGTTCTCCAGATCACACAGAAGCTTATCCGTGACTGTCAGAAGCTCCAACAACTGGGCTGCCAGCAAAGCTGTGCAGCTACACATTTTTACCCACAAATTGGCCAGAATGGTCTATCAAAATATTTAAAGGATCGTGTTATGGTAAGTAAGGTTGTAAATTAAAATCTCACTAAGATCTTGGAATTATTGATTGTATCGGTAAGGTAAGGAATAAGGAAAAACATAAATTTACTTTGTCTTCCCAAATTTCTGATGTCAGAACTTGTCCAGGAGACAGAATGCGGAGAGGAGGATTAGGTGGTCACCTTTCATCAGGGCATCAGGTTAACAGCAAAGGCCTTCAGCCTTGCATGCTAAATCCATTTCTTGTTGTTTGTTAGAGTACAGATTAGGAACAGATGAAGGCTAAACATATGATATGTGATAGATATAAATAGAGGTATGCATTTATTAACTTAGCCAGGCCCCAGAGAGGACTAAAGGAAACTTCAGAGACTTTCAAAAAGCCTCGATGAATGGACAACAAAGTGGCCAAGGAAGTTCATTGTATCTGCATGAAGTTGTGCGTTTAGGAGAAAAGGCAAACTGCTCAGACACCTGACGAAGGACAAATGGCTAAGGTACAGCTTCAGGTGGGGGGTTCTTGGCAGGAGAAGGCAAGAAAGTAAAGCTGATGGTAAGTAATTTTCTCACATGCCTCATTTTTCTTATAAAATGAGAAGTGGACTAGATGAAATTTCTTTAAGGCCAGTGCAAAGCTAATTAGTAAACCTTTCTTGAAAGTAGTTATGACTGATTTTGTTTCCAAGTGTAAGGATGGATTGCATGGAATTGCTCAGGGCTTATACCAGACTAATCAGTGCTTCAGCTGGAGGATAAAGACTGCTAGATTCCCAGATTGCACCAAGCTGGAGATAACTGCAAGAATGGCTGGGGTCCACGTTCAGGTTCAACCTCCCCTTGATAGTCTAGGACTAAGCTGGAGAAGGGGGAGCTCACCTCAGTAAGGACAGAGAATCAATATTTGGTACTTCTCTGTCAGTCCAGCTTGCCAGATAGAATCATAGAATCTCCAAGGTTGGAAAGGACCTCCAAGATCATCAAGTCCAAGCTTCAACCTACCACCACCATGCCTACTAGAACATGTCCTGGGAAGGACCTGCACTGAATCTACAGTTGAGCTACAGGACAGCAGTATTTCAGAAGATGGTTTTGTAGGGCAGTACAGTTGTTCACAAGTCAGATGTGAACTGGTATCATGCAGGCACAAAAAAAATCATACCTCATGCTGCTGTGTATGAACTGCCTTGTAAGACACAAAGGAATAATTTCTGTTCAGTCTACATGGCGTCATTAAGATTTCAGCTGTAAGTATTGTGTCTGGTTTGGGAAAGACATGGCCCAGTCAGCGAGGATGGTGAGAATGATAAGAGATCTAGAAAACATGACCAAAAAGGCTTGAATGAACTGCACTTGTTCCTGGGGTGAATGCCAAAGGGGAAACATGATGAGAGTCTTCAAATCTGTAAGAGGCCACTGCGCAGACAAGTGGAAAAAGCTGTTTTCCCTGCCCATGGGAGATATATAAGATGTAAGTTGCAGCAAGGAAGCTTCAGGTGAGGTATTTTTCTGCCTTTCTAATAGCAAATGTGGCAAAACACTGGGATGGCCTATAGGGCTGCGAAGTCAACAGAGGTCTTTAGGAACAGGTGAAACAAATACACAAGGAAAGCTTTAGGAAGTTACCTAGATCGTTACCTTTGCCCCCTAGTGCCACCCAGCCTTGTTTTCTGTTGTGCAACAGAAAGCTCAACACCTCCATCCTTTCAGTGCGCAGACAAAATAAGCAAGCGGATAAAATAGGATGAAGAACAACAAAAAGAATATCTTGACACAGATCTGTGGTACAACGTCAAGCAGACTGCTGTGGTCCAGCCATCTCCAAGAGACTGGGAACTTCAGAGGATTCAAAGAAGAGCAACAAGTAGGATCAAGGGCATGGCAATTCATGAAAGACTGAAAAGATTTGCATGATTATCTTCAGAGAAAAACATGGGAGAAAGAATAAAAGTACATGAAGTAATGTCTGGTACAGACTGATCAGGGACATCTATTCTTCCTGTCTCATATTGTAGAAAAAAGTGATCTTCTCTAAACTATCAAACTGACAGTGGGATATTCAAAACTAAAAAAAAAAAAAATCAAAACAAAAACCACAACAACAAAATAAAAAAATCAAAACAAAACCACCTAAAAAAGAAACAAAGGAAGTACACAAAAAGAGATTTAAATGGGGAACTTCTCTGCTATGGTATATCCAAAGCATTGATGCTAAAACAAAAACAGTTTGAGAAGAAAATGGCTTGTCAACACAGATATGAAACACTTTAAAAATCTATGAAAAAAAGTCCACTTCAGCTTGCCTGACATCAGCCCTTTGTATCGCTGTCTGCTGTCCCCCACAGGCCCTTTATGACTGCGCCCATCCCTCCAGAGCTGTTCCTTAGTGAAACAACACGAGTCACCAAAGGAAGGACGCATGGCCTTCTGCCACCAGCTCCCACCAGCACGAGGACTGAGGCAAGAGCCACCAAACCCATCCTGGCCAGCAGCCCCCTAAACCACAGGGAAGTCACACCACAAACCCAGGCAGCTGGTGGCAGCTGCAGAACAGATGTGCAGTGGGGAAAAAGCAGCCAAAACCCCTAAATTTCAGATATTGCTCTTCTAAAAGACAGCAAAGGGGCCAAAGAGAAGGACTTCTTATTTTTAAGAGGACACTATTCCTTCCAGTAGGCTGGGGACTGGCTGGTCGTACTTGAGCATCACTGAAAGACCAGAGGACAGGTCTGATCCAAGATACACAGCGTGTCCTGAGCCAGAACGACTGCTTTGCCCCAGAGCACTGACCTGAACAGACTTCGCAGAGTTGTGGCCCTGTTATCAGCCTAAGAAAACGGAGCGCATGTATCAAGGAGGTGTATCTAGCTGTTTCTGTGTGTCTGGTTTACCCAATAACGAACAGACGGTGACAAATGACAGTGTTGACAGTACCTATAAACAGAAGGGCAAAGGTCTTCGTTGCAAAGTCTTAGCCAAAGTTACCCTAACCAACCTATTTATTGCTGCATAACTCCAACCATTAAATTTTCAATTATTTATACATTTCAGCCAGTTCCTATGAAGAACTGAATTTGAAGGGGACTCAGTTTAAGGACACATCTCAGAGACATAACAGAAATTTGTTTAAAACACAAAACAAACATCCAGAGACCCATTTCTGGGAAGGAATGTGGCGCTGTGTGTGGGCATTAAGAAAAAATGTGACCTTTGTAATGCTGATACGTCACAGTATTTTACAGAGGGAGAGAGGTCTCTCCTCAGCATCTCTCCGTGGGTTCACTTTGGTAGAGAAGGGATGCTGCACATGAAATGGTCTCTCCATAGATGACCTCATTAGTGGCAGCAGTTGGTTTTTTACCATCAGTGCTAGTGATGTAGCAACACCAGACTACTTTCAGCTAACAGCATTGAGGTGGTTTTCAAACCGTACACGGCTTCCAATTAGCTTGATGGAATAGCACCATCTCTCTCCTGGTCTCCCAGAGCCGACAGGCTCTAGAGCATCACACCTTGCATGGCATTTGTGAAGTCCTGGCGTAAGAATCTAGAAGACTTAGGCGAGGAATAAGGAGGATTAACTATGTTCTGCAGGCAAGACCCTGGAGAAGCACCCTCATGTTTCATGCCCAGAAATATTCAGAAAGCCTTGGAGATCAGTCAGGAGGCTGGTCCATATAATGCCAGCTCAGAAATCTTCCAGAATACCAATTGCCACCTGCTTGGGAAATCCAGGGAGCCTGGCTGAGCCTTAGGGACAACGTAAAATCGAAGTGGTCAGAAGAACGTCAAAACAGTTTTATTTTGGACTGGGGATATCCCAGACAATAAAGGTTTTTTGTTAAGTGCTGCTTTCCATCTGCAAAGCAGATGAGGGTTCAATGCTGAGGATGATTTAAAAGTCAAATAAATGATTTAAAATGGCTTGTAATAAAGTAAAACCAAGTTTCTTTTTAAAGTGAACTGGCCTTGTTTGCTGGCTGGATGCGTGCACACCAAACCAGACAAGAAGAGGAAGAAAAACCAGTCCCTGAGTGGCAGGAAGGGCTCTGGTCCAGCCTGAGAGGAGCTGCAGTAAGTGATGGAAGAAAACATCCCATCAGTGCTTCAAAGGGCAGGTGGAAAAGCAGCCGGTGAGGGGATGAAAGCACGTACCTGGAGAGGACATATGTTGCCAGTAAACTGCGATGTGGTGCACTGGATTTTTTCCTAACCTGGGTCAAATCTGTGTGGAAAAGCCTCGTCCGAAGACAAGAGGTGGCTTTGCTTTCCCACGAGCCCTCCGGTGGGCTGACTCTTGCAGAGCTGCTGGCGGTTCTGCAGTTGCCCCTAACTGCCAGACTAAGTTAACTCTCAATTTTCAGACGCCAGAGGCATGGAGAAAATAGACCTTTATAAAATATCTAGCCGATACGCTTGCCAAAATGGCAAAAATAAATAAATAAATAGGGGCAGGGGTCACTAGGTCACTCATTGAATACAAAAAGGCAGACCCAACAAGGTGACCCCAAATCCATACATCCCCAAAGAAAATAAGTAGCCAAATTTAAAAAAAAAAAAAGAAAAATCAACATATTTTCAAAGATTCCCTGTCACCACTAGTAGATGCAAGCTGACAGGCTGAGATCAGTGCCAGCCACTGGAATACAAAAGCGTGATAAAAAGCTATGTCTTCCTTTGAAAAAAAATGTGTATTTAGATGTAGATCAAGGATACTTTCATTTTGTCAGCTTGGCCATTTTTCATCCACTCGCTTAACATATTTAATTAAAGATATGCTAGTCAAGCTCATTCCTAATTGCATGCAAAGTGGCAATATTTTGCAGATCGGTTTCTGCTTGGGAAGTGTGTCCGTTTGTGGTACAGCCCACTCATGTACTAAAATGGCTGCTTTTCCCTACAGTTTACAAAGAAGTTTACAAAGCTGGAGCTGTCAAAAAAAATAAACCATCCTGTGCTATAGCTCTGCATACTAACGAGTAGTCTTAATGCTGGTGAATTTTTTCTTGTAGAAATCAGTAAGTCAACGCCCTTAAGAAGGAGGAAAACCAGGTCTTAGTGCCAAAGCAGAGAAATAAAATCATCTGGGGGGATGGTGGTGAAAAAACACAAAGCACATTCAAAACGTAATTTTTCTTTTAAATAGAATGTGTTATCGAAGTAAATCCTGTTGGCAATACAGAAGTCATCTGAATCGTAAGTAAAGGAACTAGAAGAATTGGGTGTAGCATAGGGTGAGAACGTTAAAGTATTGAATGCAAAAATAACAAACGGGCTGGGTTAAAACAGAAAGAGGATGTCGCTGTGTCTTCACCACAGGAACGCTGATCGTAGGCATCTAGAACGGTTAATGCTGCAGCTTCAAAGTTCAGCCTAGTGAGAGGCGGCTTTCCTAATACTTTGGAGCTATAAGGAGGTGTCCTTTGAAGCTAAAACAGAAAAAGGCAAAGGTATAATAATTTCACTCGCCCTTGCAGGAGCGGTATCCTGATGCCGATGACGAACACCAGCTGTTACACCAGTTACACCAGAGCCAAATTCCTGCAGGTAGCGACTCGGGGTGGTGCGGCCCCTTAAAACCACACAGCGCAAGCCACCACGGATGCTGTTGACTGTTGGAGATGGCCAATAGTCTCATCTGTCAATACATGGAATCATTCCTAAGGAACAGGTATTGTGGTACCACCTGAGAAGTCCTGCTGGAACTGAAGACCTGCTTGGGGTGGACACAACTGTCGGAAGAAAGAGATGTCTGTCCGTCCTCAAGTCGGTCACAGTACGTAAGGGCACAGCCACCAACAGGCATCTAACGTTCTCCAGCTCTTGTTCCTGAATTTGCACATCCTCTTACCGCTCTCTGTAAGATGTCTAATTTTAGAGCTACAACTAAATTAACAAATGAAGGAGCGTTAGCCTTAAACCATCCACTGTAACGAGGGAACCTGGGGGGGAGGACGGGAGAGCAGGGAGCTGCTGCAACCCTCCCTGTGTCGCGCCTGACCCCCCCCAGCAGCTGCTGGTAGAAGCCCCACCCGGCACGGTCAGGCCATCCCTTCGCGTTTGCGTAGTTTCTAGTGGGGGGTCATGGCTTTGGCGTCCAAGAAAAAAGAAAAACTTCTTTACACGGTTGTAGTTTTTCCAGGCCTGCAGTAAAGCCTGCGGCAGCGAAACGGCGGCAGCGCAGAGCGCGCACCTAAGTGATGGGCAAGTCTTTGTGATTCGTCTTACGGTAATCGTTCCCTTTTTCTTCTCAGCAGATCTGAAGTTTAAAGAAATTTCCACCAGAGTGTGAAGAAGAAATCTCAGCCGCCCTCTAGAATAGAATAGAATAGAATCATTAAGGTTGGAAGTGACCTCAAGGATCATCCAGTCCAACCATCCCCCCACCACCTATTACCCACTAAACCACGAAAATGAGATACTGGTCATTAAACACTGCACTTCGTTTAATTGTCATCACGTCGTGGGTAAGAGCAGTCGTGCTGGCACAAACTGCAGTGTAATTGTTCGCAGAACACTCACACTAACGACGTGCCCCGTTTGATCCCAGAGCCACTGAGGGAGCAGCCAGGGCCTGAAACGCGCTCGCCGGCTTCTGAACGCGCCGGTGGCTGCTACCCCCTGCACGCTGCCCCCCCGCCCCGCTCACCAGCATCCCACCAGACAGGAACTGGTCCCCTGCAGTGCTTCACTTCCCTGGAGCCTCTGCACAGACAGGGACTCCCTCGCAGCCGCTGCCAGTGCCCAACTTCCCCCCCCCAACACCTTAAAACCCTTAGATCACTCTTTAAACTGTTGACCCCCACAGGGACGTTTCAGGCCACATCACAGCCCACCAGAAGCTACGAGTGACCCAGATTTATCCTCTAAGGACATCCTCTGGAGAAGATGCTGTCCTCTGTCACACCACTAAGCACACTCACTTGCAGCTGGGTTTTATTCTAGACCCCTTGTAAGATTCCCTGGCTTCACAATTAGCAAAAACCAAAAAATAGCCAGGACACAGCAAAGATAGCACCAGGGACACGGGGCCACACCAGCCGCAGCACCCCCTTTGTGGTGTGAAAGAAAGGATTTCTGGAGCTGGGTGTGAAGAGGAGGTGGCTGCAGCCAGGAGCTGTACCTGGAGAAGCAAAGCACGCGTGGGTTTGCAGGGAACAAGGAGAGGCAGTAAGGAAAGCAGAGGAACCGAGGGAGAGCAAAGCCAACTCGCGAGCACCTTTTTGGAGATGCCTCCACCAAGCAGCTGCCTTCCAGCCCCAGCCAGGTACAGCGTTCTCCCAGCCAGGGGTGACAGTCCCCACTCCCCAGAGCCACGCCAAGCAGCAGGAGAGCAATGGATGGGTGGGTGGGGGAAGGAGAAGCCCCCCGGCCAGTGTCTCTGCCGGACCATGCTCACAGGAAAGGAGGCTCCCATGGAAGCTGGTGTGTTTTCCGATCAGTTGCACGCTTACCCTGGGAATTAGCATAGCTGCTACTGGAAAGCACTGGTTACAGTGCCGGGGGGCTCTGGGAGGAAGACGGTATGAGTAGTTGGCATCTGCGGCGCGGCAGCAGTCATGGAGCAGGACTATCCACACGGAGAGGAAAACAGAGACGGTCTCAGCCCAAAAGAACCTTACCTGACATCTCATTAATTGCAAGCTAGTCGCATGCTTCATCAGAATCATAGAATCATTAAGGTTGGAAGATACCTCAAGGATCATCCAGTCCAGCCATCCCCCCCCTCACCTATTACCCACTAAACCACGTCCCTAAGTACCACATCTAACCTTTCCTTAAACACCCGCAGGGACGGTGACTCCACCACCTCCCTGGGCAACCTGTTCCAATGCTCGACCACCCTTTCTGAGAAGAAATTTCTCCTCATCTCCAACCTGAACCTCCCCTGGCGCAACTTGCAGCCATTTCCCCTTGTCCTGTCACTAGTTATCTGCAAGAAGAGGCCGACCCCCAGCTCGCCACAACTTCCTTTCAGGTAGTTGTAGAGGGCAACAAGGTCTGCCCTGAGCCTCCTCTGCTCCAGACTAAACAGTCCCAGTTCCTTCAGCTGCTCCTCATAAGACCTGTCCTCCAGCCCCTTCACCAGTTTCGTTGCCCTGCTCTGGACACGCTCCAGGGCTTCGATGTCTGTCTTGTGGTGAGGGGCCCAAAACTGGGCACAGCACTCGAGGTGCGGCCTCACAGCCTAAAGCAGCATCCCACAGCAGGTTTTTCCTCCAGATTCACAGCATCGGGCACCAGGCACTAGCCTGGTGTGAAATGCAAGTTGAGGGGACTGTGGTACAAAGAGGGAACTTACTTTAAGCTTATTTCCTAAAGCAGGGAGGCTGTAGCAGCCACGGTGCCAGGCAGTTCATCTTTCCATTTCCCCTTCCTCCTCCTGTGACTTTTGCAGCCACCCAGCAGGGACAGGCAGGATTGCACCTCCCTGGCCCCGAGGGATGCTCCAGTGCAACCCCTACTGAAAGATGCTCAAGGAGCAGCCACCCCAACCTTTGGATACAGTCCTTACCCTGTGGAGAAAATTGTCCCCAAGAGGTGGAAAATTTGCCTCAGTAGCTTTGCCGGCAGCACAGCGGGACACAAATCAGAGCCCTGCTCAAGATAACGTTCAAGGACACCAACAAGTCACACCATGTAGAATCATAGAATGGTCAGGGTTGGAAGGGACCACAAGGATCATCTAGTTCCAACCCCCTGCCATGGGCAGGGACACCCTCCACTAGACCAGGTTCCCCAAAGCCCCATCCAGCCTGGCCCTGAACACTGCCAGGGATGGGGCAGCCACAGCTTCTCTGGGCAACCTGTGCCAGTGCCTCACCACCCTCACAGGGAAGAAGTTTTTTCTAATGTCCAATCTAAATCCCCTTTCTTTTAGTTTATACCCATTACCCCTTGTCCTATCACTGCACTCTCTAATAAACAGCCCCTCTCCAGCTTTCCTGTAGGTCCCCTTTAGGTATTGGAAGGCTGCAATTAGGTCTGCCCAGAACCTCCTCTTCTCCAGGATGAACAACCCCAGCTCCCTCAACCTGTCCTCGTAGCAGAGGTGCTCCATTCCTCTGATCAACTTTGTGGCCTCCTCTGGACTCGCTCCAGCAGCTCTGTGTCTTTCCTGTACTGAGGATTCCAGAGCTGGACGCAGTACTGCAGGTGGGGTCTCACGAGAGTAGAGTAGAGGGAGAGAATCACCTCCTTCGCCCTGCTGGCCACACTGTTTCTGATGCAGCCCAGGACACCAACAAGTCCCACCATATCTCGTATAGGCACCAACCTGCAACCATAAAATACTCAGACGCAATCAAAGACCGTGGAGGCTGCCGGTGTCCCATCCAGGGGACGGGCAGAGGAGACACAGCCCTGGGTGTGCACAGGAGCAACGTGGCTGTGCAACTCCACGGGCAGTACAGCCACAGTCGGTACCGCTCTCTCCTGCCTGCCTTGCTCCTGAGCATGGAGACCCCCAGAAGCCGGGGACAGCCCGGCAGTCCCTCCAGCATTTCGTTAAGCGAACTGCCAGCAACAGAATCCGTCCCTCTCCTTTTCCTGCTTTGTCCTGTAGACACCCAAAGCGGAGGACGGAGGTGGCTGACTAGCACGTCGTTGTCTTTCTGCAAGCATTTCTGATTCATCTGCCTTTAATCTGCATCTTGGCAGCCCAGCCCAGCGATACATCACAGATTATTTGCGTTGAGCAGCCACTGGAGTGTGGCTGTCGCTAGAGGAGCTCGTTCTGAATCTCAGGATTTATGGCCACATCCACACCAGTGCCATGGCCGGGATGGCAGGGACTCACCCGCAGCTTAGCTCCTTTAGCTGCTCTGTAAAATGGCAGAAATAGTAAGGATTAGGCAAAGAACACTTCACAAAGAACGAGGAGATAAATTATCAAGTAATAGGAGGGAAAAAAAATAATCACAAAACTGAGGAAAACAAGGGCCTGATTGTTGCTGACTTCAAGCAAGAAGGGGAAAGGAAGAAGCATCCGTGCTGACTTCTTCCAGTCTGGTTGGAGAAGAGGGCTGCAGGAGAGCAGCACTGTGGCTGCACGCTCTCTGCCCCGGGGTGTTTCGTTTGTTTTTTCTAACCAGAAGGTACAAGCCCAGGCTCTGCTCCCAAAGTTCCTGCTGGAGATGGTCCTCGGCCAAGCAGGAGATCCAAAACACCTCTCAGAGCAGCTGAAACAAAGCTGTGCGTCTGGAGCCGTGTATGACGGAAAAGCTCACATCTGTCTGCTGCAAACACTGAGGAAGTCTGGATGGGGGGTGGGGGCTGCGATGGCCAAGATCTGACTCTCTTCTGACAGATTAGCAATAAGCAGAGAAGTTATTCCTCTCATTATAACTCTCCAGGCCCAGGAATGGAAATGGTTTCTCTCACAGATATTGTCCAGTAGGAAAAACTTGAACTGCAGGATTTTGTTTGCACAGTTATAGCAAAGACAACGCATCAGCTTGCAAGGCAAGGCCACCAGCGAGCGCGTGTCAGGTGGCTTTTCTGAGCTTTTAGAGGACTTTTTTTTTTTTTCTACATGACTTTGGTGGGGGGGTGGTGGTGGTGTTTTACATTTCTTCCCCAAGCCCGTGATGCCGGCCAGCGAGCATCACTTCCCCGCGAGCGCTGGCAAGTGGCAGAGGTGGCTTCTCCTCCCCTGCACTCCCCGCCACACCGATTGCAACGCAACAGCTGCCATTTGCAAACGCTTCTCCCTTGCAGCGACTGCTGCACAGCGGGCAAAGGTCTCCAGATTTATTTCAGTTCCCCAAATTCATCACGCGTGGTCTGGTTTCCAGAGGAGAGCCAAGGGCTAGCTAACAAAGCCCAAGAGAAGAAAGCCAGAAGCCGCCATTCACCTTGTGAAAAGCACACCTTATACCTCTCTCCTCCTCTTCTCTGGGGCTTTGCTTAGTCTAGTTTTGGATTTCTCCACTGAAGCCTGCTGGATCAGAAGGCACTTGTTGGAACAAGGCCCGCGGCGTGGGTTTGCCTCCCGCGCTGCCTCTCCGTGCCGTGTGCGCGGTCGCTGAGGCCGTGCCCGGGCTCACCCGCCGCGGGAGCAGCGCGCGTGCCTCTGACGTCGGCGGGCATTTGCGCCGAAATGGTGGGATTTGAGAGAACTCACAAACGCGCTCCCGAACGCCTGGGAGACAAAGGGACACGGCGCAATTCGTGGGTGGGAATTAGGGCTTGCAGGGACAGCAGGAGGGCGGCGATGAGCCAGCGGGCTGCGGCCGCGATGGGGCAGGTAAGCGAGGGCTGACGAACGCACGAGCGGAGAGAGCACGCATTGCGAAACCACGCGTGGGCTGGCGCGGGGTCCTGGTGCCTTCACAGCCATGCACTGACCCCCCCGGCTCCACTCCGCCTGTTTAAGATCCTCCGGCCCAAGGAGCGACGTTGACTTGGAGCCAGGCAAGAAACGCGGCCGGTGGTGTCGGGAGCCCGTGAGCCAGCCCCGGGCCAGGCTGCCAGCAGCGCTGTAACTTGGCTCCGGCGGGAGCAGAGGAACACAGGTACAGACAAGATTTATTTTTCCTGTTGGAACACATTCGTCTGCAGATTAGCGGCTGCTCCGCACGCACCGACTCCAGATACCACCGGTTAACTCTTCCCTGCCAGCCGGCAGCCATCCCGCGAGGCAGAGCGCACCCACACGCCAGCAGCACCCAGCTCTCCAGGCAGTAGCTGGTTCCTCTGGGATTAGTGTCCTGTCCTTCAGGCACATACACCCTGGTGCCAAGCATACACTGACCTGCAAATTTCTTATTATTATTATTATTGAGGGAAAGAGAGAGAAAGAAACATCTGTAAGACAGGGGTTTGCTTTCCTAGAGAACGACAAAGCTGATGTTTCTGGACTAAATCCAAGAAGGCTCTACAAAATTCCCAGTTTCTAATTTTTATAGATTAAAAAAAAAGAGATCAAAATCTTCCACAGCAAGCTACTACAGCTTCCATTCCTTATTTAGGGCAGACTACATCTGAAATCTAATTATCTCTCTGCAACTCCCCGCACAGTTGAGGCAGACAGAGAAGGATCTCCAGGGAGCAATTCCTTCAACATGCCCTAAACACCTACCTTGGGACGTGACTGACTCCCTCTCACATCCAGCACCCAGGGATGCCACACAGAAATAACTCCAGATCCTGTCTTCTGCAACACACGGGTCAGACTGCACCTTCACACTTGGCAGAGCAGCTCGTCCTTCCAAATATTGGCCACTTCAAACGCTTGGAGGTGAAGGAAATTCTTCGGTGAATGTTGACCCAAGGGACTATCAGTGATGGTGAGATCAGCCAGCGAGAAGAGGCAATTTCACGGTTTGTGCTTTATTTTCCTTTCTTCCCCCAGATTATGGCAACCTAATAACTGGATTTAGAGTTCCCATACAGCCATTCAATAGTTTGCTTTTCCATTCATTGGATCCAGAAATGTCCCTTTCTGAGACATCAAGAGAACACGACACACTCTTATGGCCAGCAGGAGAAGCGCACCTCTTGCCTCCTGCACATGCCACGTCTCTGACCTGCGGCAGAGGAGGTTTCCTCTGTGAGGAGTGCACACTGGTCACTGTGCTACGAGAAAATCAGTGGCTCAGAAGGCAAGCGTTGACACAGCAGTTGGAGAACTCTTGGGCAAATGAGCTGGAGAGGATTTGCCAGTCACTCTGTAAGGAAGATGGGGGGAAAAAAGAAAAGTGTCTGCCAGGGAGTTGGTTCACACCAAAGCTAAGCAGGGGTCTCTCTGGTTAAAAACCTGAGATAGAAGGACAAAGCACCACTGGCTGGAGACAGCAGAAGAAAGAGCAGAAAGGCAAATGGCGAGAGAAGCACTTCTGCACACGGCTGCTCAGCCCAACCTGAAAGGCAATCCATGCTGCCTACAGAGAGCTCCTCAGCCACTCCCTGCAGGAAACCCCTCTTTCTGGATAACAGAAGAATATTCTTCAAGAGACGCAGTTCCTGCCTCTCTAGATCCAATACATAAAATGTAATTAAGCTTAAATCTCCAGGGACAGCTGGCTATGGAGCCACCTGTAAAGAAGCGGTGCCACCAATGCCAGCGTACATCCCAGGAGACTGGGCGCATTGGTGAGGACTGTCCAGGACGCTGCACAACAGAAAGCAGCAGATATCTCAGCAACGATCTCGAGACCCTTCCCATCCTTAATGAAGTTGCACTGTGAAGCGAGACAAAGGTTTGGTGGCACGCTGTTCCAGTGGGAGGGGAAGCTGTGTACTGTGGATATCCACTGTACCAGTAGAAACCACCCCAATTTTTTGAGCAGCAGACTCGGATCGAACAACTCGGAAGGCATTGAACTAGCACAAAGGGAGGATGAAAGGAAGCAGCCATGGACCCAAGGCATGTGGAACAGAAGCAGTGAAGGAAAGCGGCCAGTGGTTGCCCATGAAGCAGCGCCACAGCACCAGTAACACACAAAATCAACCGTTATGACACATTTTTAGGCACAAGCTTGGCACAGCCACCACCCTAACCTGAGGTGCCAAACCCTGCTCTGTCTCTCAGGGCCAGGGCACCTGCATCCCATGCTACTCAGAGAGAAAAAGTAGCCCCAGCTCAGCTCCTGAGCAGGGCCATCTCTTACCTACGGCACATTCACGTGAAAGTCAGTCCTGGAAGCCAAATTTATAAACAAACTCTTCCAGCAGCTGAGCCCGTGATTGCCAAACCCAACCTCACCCAAACCTCCAGTTGGGCTTGCAGAGCTCTGTGGTTTCTTTCTCCATGCTTATCTCCAACCCTGCTCTTATTAACAACCAATTTCCCCTGTACATCCTTATCTGCTTACCTAAAGAGGGATCTCGCAAGGCAGAAGTTATCAGCTCCTGAGGCCACCTCCCTGCAGCTGGACTCCTCCGGCAGCTCACTGCTCCCCTCATGTGAGACCAGACAACTCCTGCCAGCACCTCTAAACCAGGATCCTGCTGCCCATGACCCTCTGGGAGTACCTGCTAGACCCGACTCCCTGATTCCTATGTGCTTGCAGGGTTATCTAGCGCCACAGTGCAAAAGCCATCCCGCTCCGCTAACGGGGTATAGGGAGGAAGGAGAAGCTTCACCTGAATCAAGTCAAAATTTCTCCAGGACCATCAGCCAAGGACCACCACCGAGGCGTCTGCCCTGCTGCTCAAGTGTTTGCTGGCAATACAGCCCACTCCCTGGCTTCCCATCGTTTTTATTTAACTCCAGCACAGGAAGCCCAACAGCGAACGTCAACATCAGAGAGAAACAAGAAGTGTTCTCAAATCTAAAGGTAACGTGAAACCGAGCAACCACTAAATTGCCTTGTAATCGCAGTCATATTTGTTGGAAGGAAACAGAAAAAGACCCAGCTAAGCACTATGAATTTAGCATTTTAAAGCTAAAAATAGCAGTGACTGCATCAGCAGGGAGGAGTTCGAACAGAAAGTCAATGATCACCAGCAATTATTTCAGAATATCTTAAGCAAGTGTCCTGGAATTGGAAATGGCAACACACGTAAAAATACTTGTCCTGGCTTAGAGGAGAAATAGAAGAGGTGAAGTGTTATGGAGTGGGGAGGAAAGGTAAAATCAACCATAGAGATGTTAGAAGTTAGGAAAGATCAGTTATCTATGAGGACGCAAGATGTACTTAAGGAAGATTTAACACTGAAGAAGTTTAGATGTTGAAGGGAGGGTTCCTCACCTCCTCTAATATTTTGGCTTCTCAAACCAAATGGTGTCTCCTGGTCCATAAATGAAATGCCTCTGCCAGTAAAAATTCCTGACACTTTACATGGTTCAAGGGTTAATTCAGCACTTCAGTTCTGAGAAGTTGGAGAGTTCGGTCATACTTCAGCAACAGCACAGAATTACAATGTGATAACATGTTGAACTACAATAGAATATTCAATTTATTTAGGAGTCTGCTGAAACCAAATCATACTCCGTGCACACTCTTTATCAGCCATAGCTGTGTGTTAGCTCCATCATGAGGAGATAATTTCTCCTGAGTCCCACCCAGGGTCAACATTAGAGATCAGCTGCTTAAATTAATGTCTGTATCTGCAGATCCATGTAGCTGCTTCTCAAGCTTATAGAAGTCCCAACATAAGAGATCTATGAACCGCTGGTGCTGATTTTCAACAACTCTTGAATGTCAGGAGAAATTCCACAAGGGTGGAAGGTGACTAATATTTTGCCTATATATACAAATAAACAACTGTTATAGGCCTGTCAGTCTGAAAGTAATTCCTGGGAAAATAATAGTTGATACAGAGTTAAGAGAGATTAATGCCAATCAACATGTTCATGCAAAACAGATCTTCTCAAATTGATTCTCATTTTAATAGGTTAAGGTTTCCTCAACAGAGCGATAGTATTAATGCAGCAATCCACCGTACCGCAGCTTTCCTCACTCAGCTTAGGCCAGTTCTGCTCTGAATAAGAAAGCAGAGAGGCAGCCTAGCATTCCTTCAAATAGGCTGAAATCTGGCCAAAGGCTTTGGAACGTACCTGGAAGCAGGAACACTTTGGGGTACAGGGGTCCCGTGGGGTCTTGTGTTGGCTCTGTGCTTGTTAGTGCCTCTGCTAACAGCCTAAGAGCATTACTGAGACCACGGGTGGTGAAGATAGAATCATGGAATGGTTAGGGTTGGAAGGGACCTCAAACACCACCTAGTCCCAACTCCTCTGCCATGGGCAGGGACGCCCTCCACTAGACCAGGTCGCCCAAAGCCCCATCCAGCCTGGCCTTGAACACTGCCAGGGATAGGGCCTCCACAGCTTCTCTGGGCAACCTGTTCCAGTGCCTCACCACCCTCACAG
>VWZZ01004636.1:104050-144201 GCA_013399095.1 Psophia crepitans | reverse complement strand
CTCCAGCAGCTCCATGTCTTTCCTGTACTGGGGACCCCAGAGCTGGACTCAGTACACCAGGTGAGGTCTCATGAGAGTGGAGTAGAGGAGGAGAATCTCCTCCCTCGCCCTGCTGGCCACACTGTTTTTGATGCAGCCCAGGACAGAGTTGGCTTTCTGGGCTGCCAGCCCAGAAGATGAAGTAGTAGCCAGAGGAAGAGGAGGCTGTGCTGCTGAGAAGCGGCAAGGAGAGTCACCTGATGGAAACAAACAGGCAGCAGCTCGGTGCCAGCCACGACACTGCTCCATCCAGGCCCTGTGCGGTTGAGCTGGGTGAAGAGCTGCTCTGAAAGACAGCAGGAGCACCAGATGGGCTTGAAACGAGCAGGGACAGCCCCAGGGGCTGACACGATCCACAGCAGAGAGCAGGGAACGTGGCACAGGAGTGGGAATGCTACTGTGGATGTTACAATGCCCGCTCCAGCCTGGGAAAAGCAGGATGAGAGGGATGCATGGCTCTGGCACATGGCCCAGCAGGGACCATGCCGCTGCACAAGGAGGGAACCTGCGGCCCTTCCCTGCTGCCCCCCGAGCACCCACCCAGCGGCTGCGGGGCCGTCAGAGGTGAGCAGGCAGGAGCCTACCAGCACTTCGCTTGGAAGACAAAGTGGGCAAATGAGACTGGAAATAAAGTTCGTGCTTTTAGCCCCTGGAACAGCCACCGTGAGATCTGGCCCCTCTGTCACCAGCAAGTTTCATAGCTGGGATCAGAGCACACGTGCTTCACAAGAACCTAACTCAAAGCAGCACCGGGCAAGGGCGCCTGTCCCACCTCTGGCACAGGAGCGCGGCTTACCCAGTCACAGATCGCTCCTTCTGACCGCGCAGCCAGCACTGCTTCCAAGCAGTTATTAAAATGAATAAATAAAATACTACTAGCTCAGAAACCCGTGGTTTGAGTGCAGCTCACAGCAGCGCTTGCCCAGTGCAGAGGGTGCCCGAGAAACCTGCCCGCAAGCTGCAAGTCGCAGTGCGGTACACGGGATTATGAACAGCAGTTCGCAGCAGCACATGAGCTCATCGCTAAGTCCTGCACGGAAACCTGTTCTGGTATAACCCCCCCTCCGTGTGTGGACACCCATCGCCATGGTTAGTGCCATGGCCCTCGCACCTCCGAGCGGCCGGAGGGGAGCGGGTGGCATTGGCCTCCCTCCTGCCACAGGTCTGTTCCGGCCCCTGCAAGCCCGAGCTGGAGACCCACAAGAGGGCGGTCGGGGTCGCATTTTTCCTTCAGCTGCATCATTTTGTACCTCAGCGTCCTGGGGAGGCTCACCGCAAGGTCGCTTTCCATCCCTGCGGCCGCACGCAGCTACTTTCCACAGAGGACGTAACTGGTGCCGTTACATACCACGACACACACAGAAAACAGTGACTGCGGGCGAAGGGGCTGCGTATTAACTGTCGTTCCTGGGAGGTTTGTGCCTCAGGGGGCAGCCTGGTTTGGAGCGGCCTCTGCCCGCGGGCCCCCAGATCACACGGCTGATGACGCTGGTGTTTGTAGGATCTGGGTGCGCACAACATCCGTGCTGTTAAAGACTGAAGCTTTTTCTCCTACTTTACGTATTCAGAAAATCTAAAGAGAGCATATTAAAAATAAGTATAAAATATTCAACAAAATTAAATTTCTCCTCCTGAGCTTAAGAGAAATGTTACACCGTCACCAGTGTTAAACTCACCTTTAAGACCATGGTCACCTCCACAGGTTTCATCCAGACCTACATACTAGCATTACACTATCATTAGTAGTATAAAGTTTATACTACTTTAAAGTAAAGTTGACAGCTCTTGACTTTTCCTCATCTCCTGTTTCCACCTCCCTCACTTTTTTTACCCCTCCAAAACAAGGGCCACACAGCACTGCCTTCCCCATCCCCTGCCCAGCCCACAGGTACAGCAGCTTTCCATCTGTTCTCCTCTCCAGTCCCTCCACCCATCACCACCTCTGCTCTCCCTCCTGCCTGTTCACCTTGTCTGCCTTACCTCCTCACCCGCTTGCGCATCTCCTCGAGACCCCAACTCCCCTCACCTCCACACAGCCTAACCCCCCCAGCCTCTCCCAGTGTGCTGCCATCTCCCCTTACCTCCAAATAGACTCCAGGCAGTGAAAGTGCAGAGTATTTCCTCCAAACCCACCCAAGATCCTTTCCAGTTTGGCTTGGTTTTGTGGTATAGATATCTTCTACAACCAGTCAAAGAAAAAAGATTTTTTTGGAAAAATACAGTGCTGGGAAGGCCGGTCTATGTAAGCTATCCAGAAGCAACTAAGGAGGGGGCGGGAGGAGGTTTCTCTTCTGCATTTGACCCCTACAGAAGTCACAACTGCAAAGTCCTTTTGATAATAACGTACTAAGAAGCACCAGAAAACAGCAGCCAAATAGTCACAACCCTTTGCTCCCACAGGAACTCGAGGCCCTCTGGACTGCCCCAGGGGGTACCCGTAAAACCTCCCTGTTTCAGCTGGGGGGACACCAAAGCATCTGCCACTCAGAGAGAGACATCCTGCCCTCCCCGGTGGGCACCCACTAGAGGGAAGCAGCTCTCAGAAGTTACTCTCCTGCAGTGCCAAGCTCTCTACAGGAGCTGGGTGAGGAGCGAGTGTCCTTCACAAGACACCCCTGCCCTGAAAAACGCCAGCTCTGCGGGGGGAGCGGGAGGGAACCCGCTGGGCAGGAGCACTCACGCTGCAGAGCCTGGAGCAGACGTTAACTTTGGAAGCAGTCACTTGGCTGCTGTCACAAAGGCGAGTGCTTCTGCTGGCGATCCGTGAGCGCGTTGTATTTCGGGTTGGCACCAAAGCCTGCGCTCCCATCGCTGCCTCTCCCTCCGCCTGCTTCCTTTCTTTGCGTTATTTCTGTGGCAGCTGGTGCAAGGATTTTCATCGCACAGACAGCACCTCCCCGCAGAGCGGATACGAGACGGAGCCACCAGGGATGTGCAGAACAGGGGGCACAAGGAGACATCAGTGAGAGCCCTGCCTTGCCCGACCAGCGGTGGGAATTGAGATGACTTCCTTCCCCGCACTCCTTCAGGGGACGTGAGAAAGCGTTTCTCATTCCTTCAGCTAAAACGCACAAGATCTCCGTTGTGGGGAGAGTCGCGCAGGGAAACGCAGTCCCTCCGAGGGTGCAGTGCTCACAGCCCAGCCGGCCGCTCCGGGACCTCAGCTGTGCTGCGCTGCGCTGGCTCTGCGGCCAGTTTGGCTGCAGCCGCCGCTTCCCTCTGGCTCACCTGCACGGGGCGAGCTCCGTGGTGGGGACATGAGCTCCAGGATCTGCTCGGCACTTGCCAAGGTAGTCCCTGCACACAGCTGCTAGGTTCACTCTGCGCTGGCTGACGCACCAGATACTGAAATAATACAGCACTGAAGATAAAAATAATAGCGAGAGTTCAGAAAAATACTTTGCCTTCTCGTTTCAGCTGGCTCCTGTACCCTCGCTACGCTTCAGGAGCGGACAACAGTAGCAACTAAAACCTACTGACGAGGCAAGGTCCCACTAGTAACGGGGAAGGTCAGGGATGGCACAAGTGGTGATAATCCACCCAGAGCTGCCTGGCACGGGAATGACAGCTCCGCCAGCAATTCAGATGTCAGTAATTTATGTCAGCAAACTGCCACATACAAGCATTTTGTCAAGTTAAAGTGGCCTACCTGCCTGCTGTTCTTCTCAAGGCCTTCCATCGGTTTTTGATGTTTACGGGATAATTGAAGGAAGCTCGTCGAGGCGAAGTGTATTGAGTTACAGCAGTTAAATCTGCACCGGAACTGGGAAACTTTGCCATGCGAACTCTATTAACCACACAGAAACAGCCATTAACTAGGTGATTTCCCCTTAAAAAAGTTAAGCTGAAAGCCGGGGGGGAAACTGTCGCTGTTTGCTAAGATCCACAAGTGCAGGACCACATCCAATGCCATTTCTGCCAAAACCAGAAGAAATAAGATTACTGCAAATTACGCTTACCCCACCTTTCACCCAACGGCTGTCAGACAGCGCAAACCCTTCTCAAACGCATCTTCTCTTCCCTAGACGAAGACATGCGTGAAATTCAGACAGCTGGTTCCGTTTGGGCAAACCAAAGCAGGGATCAAAGCTGACTTGTACCAAGCATCTCATTTTGCCGTTAGCACCATGTTCTTCACCTAAAAGGCAAATCAGCCAGTTGTGCCCCATTTCCTACTGAAATTTTAAACCCACGTTTGGAGGCCACTTGAGAGCTGAGATGGACAAGAACAGATACAGTTGTCAGGACTGGGAAGACAGCATTTTTATAAAAAAACAACATAACAAAAATATCAAAGAGCAATTTTATTTAGCTTATTTGGCACAAAACTTACAAGAACCATTTTGTTCCCTTCTTAAATTTAGTACTACTCGCAAGGAAAAAAAGAGGCATACCAATACATTTAATAAGCTGTACAGCAAGTGAAATGTGGAAAGAGGCACCAGAAAGATCTACCAAAAATCAAAGTGCATGAAAAATACCTACTCTGAGCGCCTCACGGTATTGTATTAAGGCACCACTCCTTTAGAAGGTTTACAGAATACATCAAGTGTGCAACTTCTTGGTTTGGAATGTAAGAGTCCTTCAGCCTGTATCGGACCTGGATACCGCAACCTCTGAACAGAAGAACGCTTCTCCTTGTACACGTTAAATGGAGAGACCTCCTTCTGCCCAACACCACCTCTCAGCCAGGAGCGTCACTGTCACACGCTTGGAAAAAGCCAACATACGTTATCAGAGCGACCGGCGTTTTACTTCGGAGTTTCAAGCTGTAGTGTACACCAGGCCTATGAATTCTTTACAACGGTTTTATAGAAAAGAAATGCTGCAGAGACAAAAGTAACATGGGACATATCTGTAACTACATTACAATTTACCAAAATAACTTTTAAGGACTTCCTGGAATATCTCTTAAAGAAAATCAGAGTAGTGTTATAATCCAGAGTAATTAAATACACTTTTCAACAGAGTATTACAAAGCTTCTTTAGAACTAGCAATCAAGTCTGACAAATTCCACAAGACTTAAAGTTCCCAGTATTAGACAGTGGTAAGTGTTTTTCATAATTGGAAACATTTAACACAAGTACCTGTAACCGCAAATCATGGTATACTGGTGTGTATATATACATACACACCCACACAAACACACCAAAACATCATTACAAGAGCCAGACACACACCTTGGTTCATTGTGGATTCTGCACATCGCTGCTCTTAAGTATTACAGAAGCTGCCCCAGGTTTTTTATTTCAGCATCTTCATCAAGAAGTATGCTTTTAAGAACCAAACCACTTCAGTTCCAAGCGGAGGTACCAGAGGCCAGATTCAGACCTCGTGTAAACAGGTTCCAAACAACCAAACAGAAGTTGCACCCGCTTCTTACCAGCTTTGACTTTGGTTTCGCTGCTCAGCTGGATTACCAGTCTCCTTTACTTGCAGAAAGAAGTTTGATAAGAAATCAATGCCCATATCAAAACTGAAGTGGGAACCGGTAAATGCAGAATTATTGTATCAAACTGTTGTACAACGCCTCTACTGTAGAGAGTTTCAAACATCTCAGGAGCTTGAGACTGCTTAACCTGAACTCTGGAAAAGCACACTTCTCTATGGACATGCAAAGGCATTTAAATATGAACCCTAGGCGTCAGAGTATTTCTTTTTTTGTCTCTTATAGTGTAGACCTTGAGAACACAACTGTGTGTCCCATTATAAAACCAAAGCACCCTTGAGCATTACAAATTCTAAACAGCAAGGGCTGAAAAGAAGGGCATCTGGAAGTGATCTACACTTTACAGAGCATGGTGTTTCACAAGCCTCAGAACAGTTCAGTTCATCCTTTCTGGGATAACTTGCCCTATACCTTTGCCCCAATACAGAGCTGTAGTTTTCAGTAACTCTTTTACCCCTGAATTATTTGCTACCACATATAAAACATGCCACAGAAGTGGCAGCCAGGGCTAAACATTTAATAACATGTCCTTTTTGTCCTTTATTAATAATTACAATCAGCAGAAAGAAAAACTATTCACTCAACTCATTTATTTCATGATTTATATGTAAGTCGTGTAGCAACTTAACATTGGTGTTATACATTTGTGCTTCCGTTCTCTGGCACTTGGAGGAGGAATTCATTTCCAGATAATCACATCTTGCTGAAGCATTCCTTTGCATTTGTCCAAACTTGAATTCCCTTTAAAAAAAAAAAGAGTTAAAAATGGGTGGAAATATACTTTGTCTGCAGACCTCACGAACAGAGTTTCTTCCACAGAAGACTCTACAAAGAAGTCCCACAGAACTTCACACAAGAATAAGGCAGAGACCACACTGGAATTGGACCACACTGCCTATTGCATGTCAACATCAACACGTGACTGAGTTAGAGTAGGACGGAATACGTGGGAGGTTTTACGCTAGTGACTTCCAACCTTCTGTGACTGCAATGTTACTAGTTATTGAAGGTCTGCATCTGAGCCCCTGCTGACACGATAAATACGCTGCCCTGGCCTTTCACAAGCTAAACGTACCTTTTTGCACATGCTAATCTGCATAACAGCATAGCTTATAAGCGCCTCCTTCAAATCGTGATTCTTTTGTTCTTTAAAACGTTCAATGTCAGCCCAGGCACTTTTCACAAAGTCTCTGGAATTAAAAGCAGTATTTCTGTTAGTAAGCATTTCACACTTTCCATCCTCAGCTCACCTTCCTCCCTCTGAAACCTCCGCAGAGAACCTCTGTATGACAAAGCGCTCCATCTTTCAGTCAGTAAACCAACTTCTGCAGTTATTATGCATCCCACAGTGTCCTCATTTCCTAAATGGCACTACTACATAATTCTCCAACTTCTTCAGGTTTTTAGTCTAGGATGTGTTGGATTCCCCCCCTCCTCCAGTAAGCATCACTGACATAGAACCAGCATCATTCAGAATGTACTTTTCTCCTCCGATTCTGTTGGGGTAACTGAGCATCTTTATGCTAACATTCAGCACATGAAATTGCACATTTCTTTGTCAATTGTCAAGTCAGAATCTTGGTCTTTCCAATGTGAAAACTCACTTGTCATAAGGATTTGAGACATTCAAGTCCAACAAACATTTACAATGCAAATTTGACTTGGACAATTCACTTCAGGAATTAATTTTGTTGGTTTGGTGATGTGTCTTCAGGTCTCCTCAACTAAAATGGAGGTAGATCTCCATAATTCATAGCCTTCATTTGTGCTGGACTCTACATACAAGGCAAGTATTCACTTGAAAATTGCTTCCAGAGCTACAAAAGCAGATCCCCAGTACTTCTGTCAAAATGATTAAGAAATTGCATTTACTGAGCGTCTTGTTGTTTTGAACTACTCATGAACTAGTCTTATCTTTCCAGCTCTAAGCCTAACATATTAGGAGATACTACATTTACCCCTTGTGTTATATGATGAATGTGTTCTGACACAATCACAGTGCTTTAGGAATGTTAGCTCCTATTTTTCACGTTTGCATTCCTGAAGAAAAATTCATTAGAGCACCGAGCAGCAGTTATTCAAAACACAACTGGCCAGAACTTCTAACCTCTTGCAAGCAGGAGTCAGCCTCCCCCATACAGGAGGCTGCAGAATATGAGCTCAGGACCCATACACATAACCCAAACTAAATACTCTATTTGAAGCAAATCAGCTTTTGAGTCTTAGGCTATGCAGCTGCAGACCTACAAGCCCACCTGCTAAATATATTACTAGCTGAACATAAAAGCATGCAAGTTAGCCATTAGAGTGGGCTCAGGAACTGGGAAAGTCATCAGGTTTTACATAAGCCATGCACTCAGACCAGAAGCTAACTGCATGTACTGTACTTTATTTCACAACTTGCAGCTGACAGCAGCTTTTATAGACAGCTCATAAACACCAAGAATATATTAAAAACACTTATAAAATGCAAACACCTTCGAGAACATCCAGTCAAGGACTTCTGCGAAGACAAGCCCTGTGTTTTCTTTGAAAAAGTCAAGCCCATTTACCTGCCCTCGAGATTTTTAGACTTAAGTTGTTCTTCTCCTTCCTGTATCTGCTCTTCTAGAACTTTTATCTTGGCTTCTCTCTGCTCAGGGGTTTCCTGTCCAAAGAGCTTGCTGGTCATCCCTTTCAGGGAGAATGTTCTCACAGTCTACAAAAAATAAAGACACTCCAGATTTGGGATTCTTCAGCACAGCCACAAGATACGATGTTATTTTTACCAGCATTCAACCGTATTCTTATTATCCATCTGATTTATTTATTTATTTTTGCTTCAACTCCCACTTTGTGAATGCAGTTTTCAAGAATTGATAGGTAGCTATGGGATGCATGGTGGCTCACATTAGATCAAGCGAAGTGGGGAGGAAATAATTTGAAATTCAAACTCTTTAAGGCTGGTCTGTGGTTTAGACCATAAGCGAGTCGCTCCATTGATAGTAGGAAAACTGCTCTCAAAGTTTCTTTCCTACTTCAGGGGTAACCTGAAGTCTTGTTTTCTGTATGAGAAAGTAAAGCCATAAAGTACTTCTGTATAGAACACCAACAGAGCTAACAGCAATATTAAGAATTCTAAACACTTTAAGTTACCATTTTCAGATAATATTTTAATATTATCATCCACATAAAAGGAACTAACATCACGTATCAGTAACATCCACCTTTCAAAAGGCAGAGGAAGCCCTTCAGGATTCCCAATGTTTTGATCTTTAGAATAGAACTGTTTGTGTTATTCTACTGAGGTCATATTTCCTGCAACCCTTTACTCCCTTAGCATTCAATAAAAGAAGTTTGGTACAAAGAGCTTCTGCCACCAAGAACCAAGTTACTTTAAACCTCAGGTGCCTACAGCTCATGTGATACCACTTCTCATAACCGACAGCCAGCACGTTAGTGCCATTTAAATGTCATCCTAAGTAACTTGGCTCAAATGAAAAATAAATTCGAGACATCTTGGAGAAGAAAGTGGAAAAAGACTCACTCCTGTTGCCAGCTCCTCACACTGCTGTTTCTTAGATGTTAGGTCCTGCGCAGCCATTTCCAAGTCATATTGCATTAGTTCGTGTTTCCTGCAAACTGCCCTGAAAGGTAAGCAATGAAAGATCTGTCACATAATACTTTATTTTGCTACGTTTCCCTCCGTCTGAACTTCACAAATGGCACCGTGCTTTTTTTTTTGGCAGGCAGCACATTCAGTTATTTATCTAGCTCAAATTCAACTGTCTTATCACAGAATGCATAACTCTGCAAGTGCTGTAGTTAAGCAAGCTTGGATCAAAGCATAAAGAAAGTTCTTAGTACAGCAGCATTCTGCTCCTCATTTTAGACTCACTCCAAGACACTCTCAGCTATACAATCCCTATCACCTACTTGAGGACACCACTGTAAAACAGTTTTATTCAAAATACAATACAGAAAAATCACAACTATGACAAAAGGTACCTGGAGATGGTACCTGGCACAGCAACAATGTAGCAGTCAATCATAAAGCTCTTCATGTTTTGTTTTTTAAACAACGAAAAAAGAAACTGTGCTCCTAGATTCATATAGTGCCTTTCATCTGGAAAAGAGAATCTGACCACCTGCAGCAAGTCCCAGTCCTGTGTGGGCTGACGATGCTACATCCGTACTCCACTGCCAGATGCACATTTGTCTCCCAGGAGAGGCTACTAGTGCTCAGTGTTCTCACACAGCAGCCATCACACTCACCAACCTGACTCTCCACAGCACTACTGGACAACTCCAAGAGGTTCAGAGCCAGGCCATGGATAGCGCAACACGGATAGCTTTAGGTGCAGGCTGACAGCAAAAAGTAATTTGCTTTTACAGCCACGCTTGGAAGGAAGGCTGCCCTATAAAGGCTAATGTAAAAAGACTCACCACAAACAAAACAAAAAACCCAACCAAAAACCACACCAACAAAAAAACGGGTATTTAGATACACAATACTGTAGAGCAGATGAACGGTATATATGGCATTTTGAAATCTGCTGGAATTTGTGACAGCTGTAGCAGCTCTGTTTGGCTCATCTCATTTGAGAGCAGAGGCTTTCGGCACATTGGGGCACTGTTATACCAGAAGCCCAGGAAACAGGGTAACCAGAGGCACAAACAGCACTACCTTCCACAGTATCCTGATTTAACATCTCTGTCCCTTCACTACTGATCAGCTCAGTGCTAGCTTTTATTGCCACCCACACGGCAATCAAATAGGAGTAAGCAAAATAAGAGGTGAGAACATGGAGATTCCACAACATTGAAATTCCCACTTCTTGGAGAACAGAAGAGAATACCAAGCTAAATTCAACATCAACACAGCGTTAGAGGAAAGCACTACAGCTTCCACTTGAGTCACACACTTCTGAACTCACCGCAGTGCTTCTGCATAGAAGAGATATTCTTTCAGCTGATCTGCATAATGCTCCTCTTCTTCCAGTATGTCATCAATAGAAGCTGCATATCTGGTGAAAAACGGCCATGGTTAAACAAAGTTCCTTCATTTATCCTTTAAGGACTACACACACAGTAACAAGGGAGGACACCAGTTTGACAGAAACACCAGTCACAAAGTAAAACAGAGAAAAGCACTTCTAAAAAGGGGTTTTCCTTTGTTTTTCATTAAATACTGAATTACCTAACATAAACACTCCTGTAGGCCTATTTCTTTAGCTGTCACCACAAGTTAATCTTTGGACAAGTACAAGATCTATCATAAGCTTCTTGCTGAAGATGAGGCAATTTTTCTTACAGGAAAGGAAGACTATTTCTTCTCTTCAGTGGACTGTCAATAGGCAGCACCAAGACAAAAACGACACGGTGCAGAAGAAATCCTGCAAGGCTTGAAACAAAGCAAAGAGGCAGTATTTAAAAGGCTGCTTTCATAGTTCTTTATTCAGCCTGAGTATGACAGAACTCACAGTGGTGCTCTGAACACCACGACATTAAGTCCTTCAGCTCCTTGAAAGCATGTTGCTTTGTCTGCTGTATCGATTCAGAAGCTTAAACCTGACTTAAGGGAGAAATACAAAGTACAAGGGCTTGAATGAACTCTGCAGCTCTTGCACTCAGTGAGTTTTGTCATTTAGGCTGACATCTCCTAAAAATGGCAAAGCGCGTTTTCTTTTTCTAGTTTATTGCTTTCCTAGTTTATTGCTTATTGGACAGCATTTAATAGGTTCTCGCTAACCAAGATGACTGTGCTTGGACACATTTGCAGTGACAGGCCTACAGCTGAGAGGTAACTGCACATCTCACTTGGCACAGTGACCGTAACAGGATGCCACTTTAGCCAGCAACACAGGGCACGTGCCACCGGAGATTAACCAGAATGAACGAGATCCCATCACAGATGCCTTCATCTATTATGCCAAGTCAGTCTGGATTCTCAAGTACGTGGTAATCCCTTGCACAGCTGCAGGCTCTCTGACACGAGCATACGTCCATGCTTGCCTAGTGACCAGCACAACGTGATCCAAATGTTAATTACCGCATCTCTTGGCTTTAAAGCTTTAGCAAAGTCTGAGGTTTTCCCCTTTCTTCCTGCGACTCTCCAGTGTCTGGCTCTATGGAAGAAGTGACACGAGTCTCAAGCTGAAAGGGAACTGGTAATGTGACTTAGGAGAGAACAAGAAATCCCTCCATGCAAGCTTTAAAAGAAACAGCAATGGCACTTAGACCCCTGGGAATCCAAGGGAGGTATCGGAGGGAGACACTCCTGCTGGAAGTTACCATCATCCTCAGGCCTGCTCGGTAGGGCACGTGAAATACAGCTCTTTTAAGAAGGAACGGCCACCACCAGAGTAACTGGAAGAATGAGGAGGCTGAGGAAGAGTTGAGACATGCTCCATCTGTTCAAGTATGAAGTTTACAAGTATGCAAGCAAGATTAGTTGATTTCATGCTCTGTGAAATCAAAGACATGGCACATCCAGGAAAGGCCCTCCCAAGGCTATTTGGGATAAATAAACATAATGCATGAAGTGACCAGCACCAGCAGATCAGTTTAAGTAGAAGGGATAAAAGAACAGGCAGAACAAGAATTCACATTATGAATCAATGGAAAGAAGAAGTCCAAACTGTTGAAAGACACACTTGTACTGCAAAAATCCAGCAGCCACACAGGTTGTACCCCTCTCTATTTTTAAGTTCTGAAGTGCAGTAATTTTAGTATAGCAGTTAGATTTTTCAGGGCAGCAGATGGACCACGCTTTAGTTTCAAGTACATTCTAAGTTTAGAGAAGGGCTGGAGCTCATCTGTGGCAGAACAACTCCCAGAAAAACGAAAAAAAAACACAAGAAAAACCCCACCAAACAAAAACCTACCTTATCTACACAGGGTTTTCATAATGACCTTTAAGTTTGATTTGAAAAAATGTAGTAAGACAAGGTACAGTTCTGACTGTCTAAGCTGAAGTTTAAATACTGGTTTGCGCTAAGCAGGTAGGCAAACCAGGGAAAATCTGAAGGAAAAACACTGCAGTAAGTTCTAAGGGAACCTACATTGCTCCCACTCTTCATGGGAAGCATCAACTAAATGCCTGGTTCAGTTTAGACTGCTTCCACCTGTAATGACAGTCTAGTTGATAAAGAGATAAAGAGTCGCTCTTAAAAGGACGGAAGTCAGAAGTCGAAAGTTGAAGGTCTGGCATTTTTTTCTTTCATCTTTTAAACAGAATTAGAGCCATTCACTCAAGCTTTCTCAGCATAAGAAGGTTTTCTATCACTTTAGCAAGCCTCATCCTGTTATACAACACAGACCCAGAGGTGCTTTGGGATGTCTTCTCCAAATATTAAGCAGTTTTTGATCATACTAAACAATAACAACTGAAAAGTTTAAACAAACACCTAGTAAAGACTACAGCATATGGGGTAGATAGAGAATAATTAAGTTAGCCTTGAAGTTTAACATCTACATTAGGCAACCCCTTCTTAAGTAGCTTTCTGTTACTATAAACCCCTGTTTAATGTTATGGGAATGGTAACTGGACTGGCAAGTTATACTTTCAAGAGATCAGAGATACAATCCTTACTGGTAGGAAACTACATGGGTCACTGAGTGAGTTCCTGAATCTCACAGCTGCTGCTTCGTGCTTGACTGTCACCAAGAGATTATTGTTGTTACAGGAGTGCCAGAGCAGAAGAGAGGGCAGACAGTGAAAACTGACTTCATGCAATGATTAAAAAGTTACCCAGGACCTCACTGCCATTACTCTGGATCTGTAACCCTAACTGTGTTACAGACAGAAACATTAAACACCTCAGATGTGTAGAGAGGGTTCAGACTCCTGAGAAGTGAGACCCAATTCCTTCAGTTGGTTACACATTTCTAGGTGTTTGACATCTAGCATGGTGTATCTGAACCACTGAAAACCTACTTGTATCTCCTTAGCTCCTCTATATTATACCATGTTTTCATAATCTCTTCAACTTCTCCACACTGCAGTAGGTACTTAACACTGTATTCCACCTCTACTTCAATTATTTTCTTCTGAAAGCAAAACATATTCTCCATTTCTTTATTCTCACCAAAGCCCTCTGCCTAAAAAATACTACAGCCTTTTTTGGGTACAAACCACCAAGTCAGTCAAAACACAGTAAGTCTGAATAAATTATTCTGACAGGTTCAAGTTCTTAAAGATCCGATGAAAACCAGAATTGTTCCGACGAAGCTGAGTGCAGAGTTTGGCATGGCTCTTCAAACCTTTCCACACAACACCAGTTATAACCAGGCAGTAGTACACACATAAATCCGCACCGTAAACTAAAACTGGTAACTTCCACACAAGTTACACTTTATCAGTAAAATTACTGTATGAAGAAATGTCAAATAGCTTTCATCTTTTGCTGGAGTTGTTACTTATCTGTGCTGCATGATTACAGATGAGGAATCAGAACAATGTGAAATTATACTGTTTCATTTACTATCTATGACTACCTGAAAAGCAGAAAGCATCAGCCTAGAATACTGCTTCTGTGAGCGCTCTGAAGTGCTAGGCTCTTATTTTGAAGGCTGTGTTTTGCATACTCTGCCAACTGACTCTAAAGATGCTAAGAGGGAGGATTCTCTGCTTTATTACATCCAGTCAGTATTTGTTTCAAGAATCCATTAGAGTTTTGGTGCTGATTAATTAAATTTCTTAACTTGCTGTAATTAAGGCCAAATCTGCGTACCATCTACTGCATGGTACAAAACGCTGCTATCAAAACCAAATGGATCTCATCAGGTCTGCAGTACATTAAAGTTGTATTCCACCAGTTTCTGGCATAGTAGCTTAAAAGAAAAACTGGAAGAATTCCAAACACTTCTACAATTTCAAAATAATAATAAAAAAAAGAAACCCCTCTGGTTCTCCTGAGACCTTTTCAGCTACTTAATACAGTACATGGATGCTAAAATTGTGCCTGCATCCAAGTCACAGAAACACCATATACCTAAAAACAACGCACCCCCAACTTTCTCAGTGCACTACTTGTATGTGCTTCGGGATTGAGGGAAAAGAAAGGAAAGAGGGAGAGTTCTACATCTGGCTTACATCAAACTATCAGATATTCAGTCAGTACTTACACATCCATGTGGTGGCCAGCACTCTGCAACCCATCCCCCATCTCCTTTTCTATTGCACTCCACTCACTGTAGGAAAAACAAACGAGAAACAACATCACACATGAAGGGTAAGGAAGTTAATAAGCTGCATCCTGTATGTAGTTTCTTTCCAGGTGACACCTGAATAGAAACTGCCTCAAAGTTAGACTTGACCAAACTGTTTTCTTCTGCTAAGCAGCAACACTGACAATGTGGCAAGCCTATTCATGGCAGTCTGTTAAACAACTGTCTGTGACACCTAAACTCATCCTCAGAAATATAATTAGTTTGGGATTGGTTTTAAAAAGAAAAAAAAAGGTCTGATACGCTCATCAAGAAACTAAGTTTTCCAGACTTGCAACATAGACAGAAGCCTCTCATTCCAAAAGCCAGAAGGTGGGATTTGACATTTGCAAGCATTTTACTGCTCCTGAAACCGTTTGCTGTATGTTGTGGTGGAGTGCTGTTTAGTTCTGTTCATTAAAAAAATAATAGCAACTTACAACGGTCTCATTACTGCAAATACCTATTCACATTTCTTTATCTAAATGATCTCAGTAAACAGAACTACAATAAAGATAGCAAGAGACCGGTTCTAGATGCCCTGCAATTTTAACTGTGTTCTCAGCTTTGTGAAACCTTATGAGATTTCTTAGTTACAAGAATTATACCCACAACTCTTTTTACAACAAAAAAGGAGGGGGTCCCCTTATATTTCACATCAATTATGTCTAATGCATCCATTCTGTCCTTCACTTTCATAAACATTCCACTCTGCTGATGTTGACATTTGTTTGTCTTTGTGTTATTACAGAACTACACCTAATTTCACTTTAAAATCCCCAATGAGAAAGACATCTGCAATCCATTAACCCAGAGAATTAAATTTAGCACTTGAACAGTATGTAGAAGCAGGAGGTTTCCCTTAACCAGAAGTTTAGATTCTTTAATTCTCCAGTGAAATGGAAAACTTGAGCATGCAATTCACTCATATAAATCAAAAAGCGATTGGCAAATTCACTTTAAAAAGGTACTAAAATTGGATGGATAAAATTGTTGATTTTTGAACCCTTAAAAGGGTCTAGCAGCTTTTCAGAGACAACCACATGAAAATAGGTAGTAAGTTACTCTCTGAAGAAACAGAATGGCAACACAAGGTCTGGAAATACAAAAGGTCCAAAGATCTGGAATACAAAACAAAAAGCTGAAGTCTTCCACTAGAAATTAAGCTCAGCAGATCCAGAGATCACTGTATCCAACACAGAAATCTCATTAGAACTGTAATACAAAGTTTTGCAAGACAGACACTGAAGTGTTTCAGATATACTTTCCAAAAGCATAACAACAAAACCAACAAATTTTCTCTCTCTCCACATTTCTCTGCATATATATTTAAAACCCAGATGAACTCTTACCTGAATACTCTTCCATAGTTGCCATGGACTTTATAGACACCATACAGCCGGTCTGCTACCCTCTGAAACATTTCAGAGTCAGGATTTGGTCATCAATATTAAGTGCAATTGCTTTGTGAAAACCCAAATACAAACTTCAAGCTAAAGCCTTAAAGTTTTTACAGAGCTAAACAAGATTAGGCTTAAATCTAATCTAAGCCACTACTTAAGGAAAAAAATCAACAGCATTAAATCTTTGAAGACCAAAGCCTCAATCAAGGCTATATTGAAAAGTAACAACTCAAGTATTTCTTTGGAAGCACTCACGTATAGGATATGCCTATGGAGGCCACAAATCATCAAGTTACACCTAGTTTTCAAAACTGAAGGTACGGCATAGCCTCCTTTACCCAAATAATGCCAAATTTATATACATATTTGCTTATTTAACATAAAGATGGCAAGACAAAAGTCCATCCTGTCATCAAGACTGTAGGGAAAGCTTCAGTAAAGTTCTAACAAGTGACTTGATTTTCCCATCCAGCTCAGTGAAAGGAAAGGAAATCAGCTGTCCACTGCAGACGTTCTTGCTAAAGCTAGGTAAGTCATTTCAGCTCTTTGGAGAGTTAATACCTGCTGCAGCTAGTACTACAACACTGGCAACAAACCTCAGGAAAAAAAAAAAAGGCCACACGTACACTCTGAAGTGTGACTTGTAATCCAGATAATGCCCTTGTAATTGTGATGTACCAATGAATGAGACTGAAGCTCAGTAACAGTTACTGTTATTGGTCTGTCAAAGCAGTAAAAAGGAAACATAAGCAAACTGCCCAACAGTTCACGCACACACCGCCCCGAGAAAAAGGCACTGTCAGTAGAACACCAGTGATCAATCCTCTCAAGGACCTCAGCTCAACAGGGCAATTACCATCCTCTCTGCTGCACAGTTTCCATCAAAACCAAAATCCATGTTGAACGTACTAAAAAGCAGTATCATGTACCTCATTACTGGAATTATAGTTTCCTATTTCCTTTTTGTGATTTAAAAAAAAAATCATCTTCTATTATCAACCCACAGAGTGTCTTGATGCATGACACAATTGTTGTCATCATTAGAAAGATCATTACTCATTACAGATCAAAAAACTAGCCTAAAGAAGAAAAAGTGTGCAAGGAAGCACACACGATTTGTACTGCAAGCTCTGGAAAACAAAGTATTATATGTCTGACCAGAAAACTGTGTTTTGCGGCCCTTCCCAGTCCAGACATCCAGCAAGAGCAACTCATCTGCTGAGTAGAGAGAAGCAGACATCTCGATCCTCTTTAAAACACCTCCCTCTAAATACATGACCATCAGGGGAGAGGGCAGATTAGCAACATGTACATGTTTGCTCCTCCAGATTCAACCATCATATCTGGAACTCTTTCCCTCCCAAATCTGTACAAAGTCAGCACCCCTCCCTTGCTGTCTCCTGCCCCACACCCCAGAGCTGGACTCTCAGGCAAACCTGCCCTTATCCTAGAACATATATACCACCAGTGCTCTTGACTAAACAAGAAATACTGCCTTATAAATAAATTATACTATTTGTCACGACACACATGGGAAATACTTACAGCTCTGACTCGCAGAAGGTGTGATATGACAGACTGCAGTTCATCGCTGTAGTGTTTGAGCTCAGTAAATCTCCTGGGAGCAGGAAACAGATAGTACATCATTAGCCATCATGAAAGCGAGCTTTCACAGAACGCAAGATAGAGCCACAACGCTACAGCCAGCAAGACGGAGCCTGGATTATGTTGAGGTGGAATTAGCTGAAGACTCCTAAAGAAGTGACTGCAGAGTTTAATTTCCCTAAAGCCCAACACTTGCACAACTGCTTTTTTTTTTTTAATGCAAACATTGAAGGTTCGGATCAATTTAAAGAGAAAAATTCTATGAAATAAAAGCAGTTAACTGAAATTACTACATCCTTTTGTCATTTGTTTGGTTTTGCTCTTTTAAAATGGGATTTATAAAAGGAAGCATAAGTGAATAGGAAAGCTTCAGAGAAGTACAAAGCCAAACCCTGCTGAAGCATACTTCTTAATAAAAACATGTTCACATTTCTAACCTGACAAAAACATACTTTACTTTAAAGCTGCAATCTAGCTGTTTTCAGTATAGCCTTTCAGGAGTTCAAGGAAGCACTCACAATTGTCACAATCCTTCCAAGGCTAAACCATATGGTAACTGCAACTAGTTCTATATGAAACCCAGCTGGGACCTGTACCAGCACAGGAGTCACGCATGGCAAGAACCCATCAAATGACTGCACCTTAACAAGGTACCAGGCAGGTAACCCACCATAAGGGGCCACGTGCACACTGCTGGCCTGCCACTACTGAAGGGAAGAGGCACTTTGTCAGTCACCCCAGTTCAGCCTTGATGGTAGTTTCAGGTGATACATTTAACTCAGGCTAATGCCAAAGCTGAATTGGTTGCCACAGCTTTGCTGGTGACAGGTAACCAGTTAAGCTACAGCAACAACCACTTCTGAATCAGTAAACCCTCATCACTTCACACAAATCTAATTCATGACCGACTTCGGTACACAAGACACTTCCATCCAAATGGCAAGCCAGAAACAACTTTACCTAAATTACTAAACAATGATCTGAAAATAAACAAACACAGAAAACCACAACCAGAATTAAGGAACAGGAGACTAAGATTAGCCTTCCAGGTTGATGTTCAAGCATTAAAGAAAAAAAAAACACAACAAAACCACACACACCTTCATCCCTCCTCCCACCACACGCACACAGTCAGACTCTGTTTTTCAGAACAGTCTGTACCCAAGAGGTCTTACTGAAATGAGTCAGGTCACTTGTTTTGGGTGACCAAGTATGGAATTCCAGGGTTCTTCATTTAACACTTCTTCCCCTGCCAGGAAGTCTTCCCCTAAAATATGCTCCTCCTTACATTCAGGAAGTAGGAGCTTTATTACCATTTCTAATATTTTTGATCTCCAAGGAGCATCTTTTATAAGATTATGACATACACAGGGTTAAAGTACATAAAAAGATTTAAAAGCCAGCAGAGAAACCGGATGGGAAAATAAATATAGTCATTGATCTGCACAGCGGGGTTTAGAGAGCAATCCTTTCAGTTTACACTTTATAAAATACGCACAGAGGCTGCACATCGGACAGCTGCAGACACGTACAGTGAAGACATTTGAAATAATTGAACTAAAAACAAACGGTTAAAAAGCATGCCTTCAGCTCAGGAAGACTCCCCTTTTCCACTCCAGAAATTTATAATGAAGAGTTTTATTTATCCTATTTAGTGGCAAGAAAGCTTTTAGGAATGTTGTACTCCCTGAAGGCAAAAGTCAGGAACCTAAGAGGACTTTCAGCATCCTGAACTCCAGCAGCAATACATCTTCTCCCATGACAATTCCTCCTCCATTAAAAATAGAATACCAAAAAAATTACTACTTCATAACCAAGCTGTCTTTTTATTGCCTCAGAAAAGCATACATCAAAGTGACACTATTTTTTGCCCAATCTTCTGTAAAAGCTGAAAATTTTACAAACGTAATTTTTCAGGAAAAAACTGTTTTTAAGAGACTGGCAGTGTTGCAGATTAAAGGATTGTTTCTCATGTATTTGCTTAAGTCCTACTCACTGCTCATTAAAAAAAAAAACAAACAAAAAAATCACATAAAGTAGTTTACAAACTGAGTTTGGTGAGGTACACAAAGGGATGTTTACCTTCCAGTGCATCATACCAGCAGAAGTGTGAAACAAGACATAGTTTTGGCACTCTAACTGAGGCTTTTTTTTAACTAGTGCTTTTCACTTGGTTTTACTGGTTCTGCAAAATTACCAACAGTCTACATACTTAATTGAGCTGTTAAGTAGAACTTCCGACACAAATAAAGAACAGATCAGGTCACATTCCTGTAGGAACACCACCAGGTTTCTTCTCAAAGATATCTTTTACGGTATTGGCATAGAAGAAAATTTCCTTTTCAGTAGATGGCATTTCATAATAAGTTATCTGCATTGTACTCAGCAGTACTCCTCCCTACCTCAGGGAGGACAGGGCCGTTTTCCTGCTTTTTGAAGGAAGATATTACAAGAACAGAACTGTTCACTAAAGACACTTGTCCAACTAACCAAACAAAAAAGGAGGTATTCTTTCAAAAAAGAAAAAAGAGTATCTGCCCTAGGAAAGGACTTAGTGTTTTCTAAAGAAAACTTTTACCAAGAAAAGAGCTACTGTTTTGATTAAAGCACAGAAAGAATAAGAGGATGAATGCCACAAGGCCAGATTAGAGAGGTCTGCAGTAGGTACCAATTTACCTCTGCGTATCAGAACACCATGTTTTTACCATCTCATAATTCCATCATTAAAGATATAAATTGCTTCCCACAGGAGGGGGTTTAGTTTCCAATCTATGGTTCAAGTCCTAGAGCAGCATCGTTTCAGCTGTTTAAAGCTCTTCATGTTGCTCTAAGCTGAAGGGCGCAGCTCCCCAGGACAGCGAGGCAATCTGGACTGGGGGTTGAAGATGTTCTTCACCTGAGCTGTTCCTGGCCCAGAAGCCTCACACAGAAGTCTTTTGTTTCAGCAAGGCGAGCTTGCTGAACCCACCTTCCCACACAAGCAGCGAAGGTGAAGTAGAGGGGTAAGGCGTCAGATTCCAGACATCTCAAGTGTAAGTGTGCGAGGCTGAGCAAGGCAGTATTCCTCCTCTTACAGCTGCACATGCTATACTAAAAAGCTCTCCCTGAATTAAGTAAATAAATACAAGTTATGCTCCTCAGTTTTTTATTCAACAACTTGTATCCAAAAGTTCGATTTGGAAGCTATGTAGCTGGCAGAATACAACAGAAAGATGTGCTGTATGTCTTAAGTGCTGTGACGTCTCTACTGACTCAGAATACTCAAGGACTGGTTTTGTTACAAGCCCTTCCTCACGTTCTCCTTGTATTAACTCTTTTCCTGCTTTATACAAAGCCGCTTCTCACAACAGTTTTGCTTTCCAAAATATTAAGTTACCTCGAAAGATACCAGTATCTCAGCCTTAACCAGGCTTGCCCACCTATGCCTACAGGCAAATTACTGACAAAGTTTCCCAGCCGTGAGAGCAGGAAAAGCTAACTCCTGCTGGCCACAAAGATGATGAAAGATGAAGGGTTCAAACAATGAGCCAGTTTCACCTGTAGCTAGAGAGAACTGCTCTTTTGATCTCATTTGTGAACGCTATCTTTTATACTAAACTCTAGCTAAAAGCTGCTTTACTGCCACAGAAGGCTGCAAAACCAAACAATCAAAAAGTGGGGACTGCACCAATTCACAGGTAAGTCTATAAAGAGGTTTAGAAAGGCATGTACCCTCTAACGTCCTTAATACAACACCCATAGATGCTAGGGAAGCACAAAGGGAACAGACAACAGAAAGCAGTCAGGCATGTGGCTCTCCCCAAATAGCATCTCCTATTGCCACTACTGGACAGCAGATGAACCCAGAAGGGCGCTTCACACAGACTACTGCTTATTCATGGCAAACAGCAACTGACCCCACTGCTGCACACTAATGTTTCTAACTATTGCAGAATTAGAAGCTCTCATTTTACCCTTCTCGCATCACCTAGGGTGTGATGAACCTCCCACTACAGACCCTGCCAATTCTGACCAGTTTGCAGATTGCTCTAGTGCCTGTCCCAGAGGTTCCTAAACGGCAACAGAGCTGAACTGGCCTCCGGACTTCCAAAAGCATCTGTGAAAATTGGCAGCTTGAAGAGAACTATGAACTGCAACACCAGGGTGCGTGCATCGTGAACTGTACACTAGCAGATTTTTGGAAAGACCTACTATCAATCTGTATTCTCTTCATGCTTGGAAAGATGTCTTTGCGAACAAGTATTAAGAGGTTCTTTTTCTGAGTCTGGGGTTTGGGTTTTTTTGGTCCCTTCCTTTTAATCTAGCTGAAATGAAAGACTCATTTTGCATAAAGTTGTGGCATTTTTCTGAATGTTTCCTGCTCCTCGAAACAGGATTTATCAAACCTTTTCACACTACCTCCTTACTGGGCTCCTGTTAAGATTTGAAGTGCAGAAAGATAATTCTTCTTTTCTGAATTTATTTTAAGGAGATAAAAATATTCTGTCATCTGAAGTTACAGTTGTAACTGGAAAAAAAAAAGAAAGGGAGGGAAGAAGGATGTGGAATCTTACTTGTCTGGGTTTTTCACTCTGAATGTTGCATTAAGAGCTTTTAATCTGGAATCTGCCTGAAAAAAGGGGAAAAAAAGCTTTGTTAATTTAATGCAATTAAATTCCAGTGACAAAAAAATCTCAGCCTTCTGGCAGCACCATCAGAAAAAAAATCCTGCCTTCCTGGCATATTTAAATCTTCACACATTGAACAAGTTGACACTAGCTGCCCTGCATGTCAGAATTTTTTATTAAAAAGTCAAAAAACTAAGCTATTTGTGAACTAGGATGTAAACAGTACCCACTAAAATTAAGCTGGTATAATCCAAATCCCACAAAACTAGTCCCTTCTTAAATTGTTACACAAATCACGGAGTTAAGATACACAAGCCTACATTCTTTTTAGATGAAGCAATTAGGTAACATAAGACCATATGGACAAACTATTTTATATTTTTCAAACCAAATAAAACCGGTGGTAGAGTGACCTCTATATGCTCTTTATTACTAGGAACAGTTCCCCAGTGAAATCAAAATCTTATATATGGTGTTCTCTTATTTTATGACTGGCTTCACAGAAAATATGTCATTTGTATATCGGAAGAGAGCCATTTTTAATGCAATGTTCTTTTCTAGAATAGAGCACATATAAACCTCTACAGAAGAAAGTTCAGTACCTAATTAAAAAGGTAATTGGCTACTTTACTTTGAGATGTTGGTTTACAAATGACTGCAACAGCAGTATGGAATCTCTCTAAGGAGGGTTTTCTTTCTTCTTTTTTTCCCCAGTTTGATTGAACATTTAACTATGCAATGGGTATTTACTCTTAATAAGATACCAATGAGATATCCCAGCCTCATCCAGAAAGGTCCCACAACACCACAACTTTTCATTTCTACATGGCATTTTACATACAGCTCACTTGGGGCTCATCTATACTGAGCGCGCAGTGTTTTCCCAAACCAAGAACACAGCCCTTCCTTTAGGGTCCTGTCAGCAGCTTCAACAAGCGAAGACTGGCGTAGCTTGAGACAGTTCTGTCTCCCACTGCATTGGGGCTGAGCAGAAGACATCTGTATTTGAGTATCACCGCAGGTTCACCTGGCACCACCTCTATATCTGGAGGATATTTAGGACAGTATCCAAGTTGAGGGAATAGAATAGAATAGAATCATTAAGGTTGGAAGTGACCTCAAGGATCATCTAGTCCAACCATCCCCCCACCACCTATTACCCACTAAACCACGTCCCTAAGTACCACATCTAACCTTTCCTTAAACACCCTCAGGGATGGTGACTCCACCACCTCCCTGGGCAGCCCGTTCCAATGCCCGACCACCCTTTCAGAGAAGAATTTTCTCCTCATCTCCAACCTGAACCTTCCCTGGCGCAACTTGCAGCCATTTCCCCTTGTCCTGTCACTAGTTATCTGCGAGAAGAGGCCAACCCCCAGCTCGCCACAACTCCCTTTCAGGTAGTTGTAGAGGGCAATAAGGTCTGCCCTGAGCCTCCTCTTCTCCAGACTAAACAAGCCCAGTTCCTTCAGCCGCTCCTCATAAGACCTGTGCTCCAGCCCCTTCACCAGTTTCGTTGCCCTCAGTTCCTTTCTTCAAACTAGGATGAGAGGTACTGACGGAAATCTTGCTAACTTTAGCTGTCCTTCTTCCGACCACTAACCAACCAACACAAAGCACGGTCCACAAACTGAAAGGTAAGTAAAGGAAACCTCCAAGACTGTGATTATATTGGAAGAAAACAGGTTGTCACCACCATGCGCAGCACTCCTTTAAGAATATCGTGCGAGCAGAAGATAAAGGCAGCATGGGGAAGCATGTCTGAGCTAGCACAAGGAACACACAACACTGCAGTAACTCCAACTGTCAGCCCAGGCTTTATGTTTACACAGAGCGCTCCATGAGCTCATACGGCCTTGGACCTCCACGTCTCTGTCCCCAGAAGTCATTACACAAGCCAGTTAGACCCATCTATGCACTCTACTCACACATCCTCCAACAGTACAAACAGCACCTAGGTACACTGATTTTATCAGAGTCCTTCCCTCTAACTGCCCATTTCACAAAATACTGTCTTCATGTTCAAACAGCAGGCACCAAAGCCATCTGAGCTGTTGGGACAGCATGCACATTCAACAGGTTTCCACTTGAAAAAGATCACTTCCTACACTACAGTTACAAGTTTCTGCCCTTTGTTACAGACACATAGTGCTCTGAAGGAGGAGTTCAGTAAGCACACAAGCACTGTCAGGCACGAACCAAGATCCTGCCAGTGCTCAGCTGTAAGTAGGGTTATTTCCTTCTTGCCATTAACAGCACGGTAACTCCCACACTTCACTTTCAACCATTTTCACCACACAGAGTTACGCTACTAGAAAAATGTCTGTCCAGCCTTAAACTTGATTTAAGATTAATACGCACAAGCATTTTAGAGATGAATTCTCCATCAAGTGCGGTATAGTCAGAGGTTCAGACAGTTAATTTCTACTATGATACTACAATCATTTAAGTAAACTAAAGGGGCGGGTCTCCTTCCTAAAGAAGGAGTTAAAATCCCAAGTGACAAATCCCTGAAAGAACAAAATTAAGTGCTGATGGTGGGAGGGAGGAAAGGCATGATTTAATGATACAGTTGGCAGAGTAAACAAAGTCTCCAACATCAACATTCAACTATAACATGCTACACTGCATTAATGCCTAATTTAAAGTTTAGTTAGCGTGGTTCAAATCCTTTGGGACAAAAGACACATCCTGCTTTAATGCATCAGCAGCAGAGACAGCAGCAGCATGTAAACCAGTGGTCTGATTCTAGTCTAAGACATGTAATGAGCAGAGGTCTGTATTCCAGTGTAGTGCTAAGTAACTTCCAATCTTACAGGGTTTATGCTTCAGATGTTGAATAAAGGAAAGACCCTTTTCCCCAGGATTTGCAAAAAATTGTTTTTCTTTCCTACAGAAACAGGAACTGTGAAAGGGAAACTATACACAGTCAAATCTAGAAGGATCCGCAAGACTTGCTCATCTCATTTAATCTACAATATGGTTTCAGGTAGACAAATATTCTCAGCATTCTGCTATGAGTTTTCTTTCATACACACACCACTGTGCACACTCCTGAGCATACCCTGACACAACAAAATTTCTGAACTCCTACTAGGGTAAGCTGAAATAAAGGTGTGTTGACTAGCAAAGTACAGCCTGAGCACTTTACATTTTTTGCATTACGAATACTAGCAAAATTCAGGCCCTACCATGATGAAAGAGAATGATAGTCAAGCTACCAACATAAAGTGTCAGTATCAAAGCCCCTTGGACATTGAGAATGAGAGCACTAGTGATGATCTTTAGCTCTCCCTGTTCACAGTAATTCTTCATAATCCACCTAGTTTTCAGTGCTGGTTTCATGAGAGTTGATCATGTTACAATGAAGCAGAAGCTCCACATTTGTCCCCATACAGTGACTTTTCCAGGCACAGCCCAGCAATGTATCAGCTCACAGATACTTGCCCTGTACAGACACACCACCTTTGATCATTTATTCCTGCAAGTCTTCTGCCAGTTTATCCAGCCACCAACTCACTGATGTCAATGAGGATAGTACTACTTCGAGACACTGATAAACAGTTAAGGGGCACCGAATCCATCTTAGCCCCTTTCAGCAACTTATCCTTGTAGAGAAGTCCTACAGTTCAGACTCTGCTTGCCTCCCCCCCTTTTTTTTTTTTGGACACCCTGCACCTCTTACCGGGCTAAATCTGACACCTATCTTTAAAATGATGCTCAGCTAAACTGACAACATACAAAAGCACTGTATAGGGTCAAGTTTGTTAGTTTTAAAGCTTATAAGGAACAGAATTCTATTTTACTAGCAAAATTACAAGATTAGGCATCAAACATGGGCACATATTAACAAGCCTGCTACAGAACTTAACAACTGAAGTCTTACCTATTACATGGCAAGAACACCACTGGGTTTTGTAGTTACATGTATACAAAAAGCAATGCCTTTAACTCATTCTAACAGCAAACAGCCTTTCATAAATAGCCCAAAACACGTCTGCTAGAGTATTTGCGCATCCCAGCAGTCATGAGAAACAATTACAGTAATTACCTTTAACTGAAATCCAGTCTCATTCACCATTTCTTTCCATCCACCTTCCTAAAAATACAGGAAAAGAACGTTCAGTTAGAGTGACTTAGGAGTGCCACAGCATTTGCAAGTCCTGTATCAGAACAGCTTCCCCAGTAAGCCTGGGTTCTGCCTCAGCAACCCTCCCCATTTCTTTTCAGGAATATGGGTTAAGAATAACATGTTATATTGTGCTTACATATTAACCTCCCCCAAAAAACCTTCTCCTCTTCACTACTCAATTACCTCATTCTATCAACTGGGGGCAGGCGCCACACACCTGGCTTTGCCTGAAGTGGCTTTAGAAAGGAGGGTAGTTATCATCCATTGCCTTATCAGCAGCTCAAGGCAAACAGCATACAGAGAACGTACAGGTGACAACTGTTTACAGTGCCCACCTCACTCGTGTAGTGGTTGTATGGGAGCTGAAAGCAGTGGGCAACCACGAGTTCATCTACGTAATATACTACACTACAGTAACATCTCTACTCAGTCCACTATTCAGGCACCTCTCATCGAAGCAGAGAAAAAAGCCATCCAACATCTCCTGAAGTTGAAAACTGCAGAATGCAATGCTTTAGCTGATAATTGGATCACAACTTTTGCAATAACATATTGTACTGGTTTTGGACCACGACACGTATGAATGGATCATGATCCAAACCACAAAGCTAAAGAAACCACGGATATCCAAAAAGTGAATTGGAAGCCAGCACTGCCTCTGCAGCCAGCAGTGTAGCACGCTAACTGTTTCAGGTTTAGTCCTAGGGAAGTTTTCCTAACCAACACACATTAAGCCCTCAATATGCTGTTCCAAAGAGGTGGAAATTCTCTCTTAGGAGTCTTAAAACTAGACTGGAACAAAGTCATAAGGTACATCAGGCAGCCATCTGTACAACTGCAGTGGGCTGTTAACAAGCTTTTACATGGAGAAGCCTTTTCCACCACATGTTTATTCATGTTGTCCATCCTTCTCCTAGACACAGGACAAGCTATGGATCAATGGCAGGGAAAAAGAGCAAAAGGACATTATCATAAGTAATCACTAAAAGATTTAAAAAGCACATCACTTTACCATACCTGTGTTAAAAATGAATAAAAGATCTTGTCTTGGCAAAGAACGGGATGTGAAGCCACACGTAACAAGAAGTTTTCCAAACCGATTCTTCTTCTTTCCACAAAATCTGGATCCATATTATCTGCTGATAGCTTATGCCAAACAAAGTCAGCCTATTTAAACAGAAGAGTGTTAATAGTAATAAATAACAAACATACAAAGCAAGTTGCAGCCTCAACTTCCTTACCCTTTTTTCTGGCAAAGGTGGAACAACAATATGGGGATAGGTAACTGACAAATAGTTCCTCAACAACTCAAATTCACTGTAACGTCGCCACAGGGAGTCCACTGGGGCACACTGTCCCTCACTCTGGGACTCAACAGCTCTGAAAGATAAAATAGCAAATTTGAGCATTACTAAGGGATCACATTCTCTCTCACACCATCAGTACAATCATAGCAAAGGCCCAAGAAATACCTACCCATTAACAATTACTGCATACCGTGCCCATAATCTAAGCTAACCTTACTTAATTTCATGTCCACATACTTCATCTAAAAATATTTATAAATTTCTGCCTGACAGCACTCAAATTTTCTGCACATGCCAGGAACACAGGAAAAGTCAATGCATTTTCACCACACCACAAGCAGACAGGTAGGTCACAGTCAACTAAACAGTCACACAAGTGACTTAGTTCACATCACTACAGAATTAGGCATATTTCTCTTGGAATAACGTTAGGCTCCAAGACAGCACAATTCCACGAACAGCTGAAGGAAACAGAGTATTACCAGAAGGGATTTACTATTCAAAGCGAAAGTCTTCACTTCAGAGGGTAAAAATTGTCTTGCTTGCAACAGTTAAAATAATTAAAAATATAACTCTAAAAATATTAAGAATTTTTAAAGGATTTTTTTAGAAAAACAGCAATTTCAAAGCATTTCCAATTTTTTTTAATCAAAGTAATATCAAAGCATATATAGCCTAACAAGCCAGCTAAAGATAGGGCAAGCAGGTACAAAATTGATGCATCTGAAACATTTGTTGAAAACTTAAAGCTATCATCACCTAGTAAGAGCTTAAAGGATTTTATGTTACTATAAAAGGAAAAATCATGGAATATTATAGGATTGAAGAGTAACATAAAAACTTGGGGGAAAAAAAAAATCATCCTTCATACAAGACATTTAAAGCCACAGGAATACTTTGCAATACCATAAAATAAGCATCAGGTCAGCAACACTCCTTACTGGCAGTTAGTGTATGACAGAACAGAGAGAGACACACACACTTCAGCCAAAGCATTTAACAGAAACCAGTGATGTCTATGTCTACCTTGGTGGTTACATTAAGTGATTAATTAGCATACAAAGCATAACCCTGCCTGAAACAATGAGGGGTCAGGCGCAAAGAGTTATGGTAAACGGGGATACACCAGGCTGGCGGCCAGTGACTAGTGGGGTTCCCCAGGGCTCCATTTTAGGGCCAGTTCTTTTTAACTTTTTCATAAATGACCTGGATGCAGGACTGGAAGGTGTCATGAGCAAGTTTGCAGATGACATCAAATCGGGAGGAGCTGTTGATTCCTTTGAGGATGGAGANGGCATTGCCAGCCACTCTAGGGACGGGACTGTCCCACTGTGCCCTGCGCTGGGGCGGCCTCACCTTGAGTACTGGGTGCAGGTTTGGGTGCCACAGCACAAAAAGGACATAAAACTATTGGAGAGCATCCAGAGGAGGGCAACAAAGATGGTGACAGGTCTAGAGGGGAAGACGTATGAGGAGAGGCTGAAGTCTCTTGGTTTGTTCGGCCTGGAGAAGAGGAGGCTGAGGGCAGACCTCATGGTGGCCTACAGCTTCCTCCTGAGGGGGAGCAAAGGGACAGGCGCTGATCTCCTCCCTCTGGTGACCAGCGATAGAACCTGAGGGAACAGCATGGAGCTGCCACAGGGGAGGGGTAGGTTCAAGATCAGGAAAAGATTCTTCACCCAGAGGGTGGTCGGGCACTGGAACAGGCTCCCCAGGGCAGTGGTCACTGCACCGAGCTTGGCTGAGTTCAAGCAGCGTCTGGATAACACTCTCAGTTATCTGCTCTGATTGGGCTGGTCCTGTGTGGAGCCAGGGGTTGGACTCCATGGTCTTTATGGGTCCCTTCCAACTCAGGATATTCTATGATTCCACGAATATTAACTATGTTTGAGATTATCAAAGAATAGTTCAGGCTAGAAGAGACTCCGCACATCTATAGTCCAATTCCCTTGCTCAAAGCAGGTTGCTCAGAGCCACATGCAGTTGGGTTTTGAATGTCTCCAAGAACAAATTCTACCACCACACTGGGCAACTCATTCTCATGTTTGACCACTCTCACAGTAAAGAGGTTTTCTTACATTTAAATAGAATTTCCTATATTCCATATATTCTAGATTTGAGTTTGTGGCCACTGCTTCTTGTCTTCTCTCTCTGCGCATCACAGAAAGTCTGACTCCATCTTCTTTATCTCCCCCACCAGGTACTGATACACATTGTTAAGATCCCAAGTTGTGTCTTCCAGCAGCTGTACAGCCCCATCTCAGCCTCTCCCTGCACATCAGGCACTCCAAGCCTTGAATCATCTTCATGGCCCTTCACCAGGTTTACTTTAGTACATCCACATCCTTCTTGTGCTGGGGAGCCCAGAACTTGGCACAGTAAGTTATGAACCACAAGTACTTACTCATATGGTCCTCAACAGAATAGGGTATTACATTATTGCTTCCAGCAGAATTCAAGCTATACAGTTCTTGAATTCTAAGAACTTTCTGGAGTAAAGCTTTAAAATCATCTCAACAGCACACAAATTACTGATTTCTTAAGCTATTCTTAAGCCACGAGGTTGGATTTCTAACGACCTTACTGAAAAACAATCCTGCTCTGCAGCAGCCCCAAATATTTGATACACTTAAACAGAATACAAGAAGCCTTTGTCATCCATTTCTGAACTGCCATTAGAGGGGAACAGCCTTGCTATATCCTCCTGTTTAAAAAAAAAAAGCATGATTACATCTTGAGGTTGAAGTAATGTAATACAGAATTATGCAAAAAATTTTTTAATAAGTACATTTATTTCAGGTGACTGAATTTGTAGAAAAAAAATCACAACAAAAAAGGATGTTGTGATCTCAACACAAACTGCTGCAGATTAAAACTGTTTGAGAATGACTTAAAAAAAAAGGCAAGCACACTGCTGACAGCCCCTAAATCTCACTGCAAACATCCCACAGAATCCTCCTTATCAGAGTATTTTGATTCAATCAAGTTGCAACTGCAGCCACAGAGTTCTGAAGAAGGTAAGCCCAGCTTAGAGCTGGGCTGATGAGCTGTGCATCATTCCTCCCTACATGAAGGTTGCACAATTTAAACATTTCAATAACACTCCAGCTAAAAGCTCAAGTCCAGTGACCATACTATTGTCCAGTTGGAGGCAAGTTTAAATACATTAAAAAAATTAGGCTACTCTGTCCCAGAATAATGGTTGTTTAGTCAAAATTTGAAGGTACAAACTTGATTTTCCTATAGGAGAAATTCTCAGCTGGGTTTGGTAAACAACCTGGCCATTCAAGACACTCACACAGAAGTACTTCAGAATTAGAGATCCTTTTAATCTCCAGCAGCTATCAACCAGTTCCACTGACTTACACCATGGGTTTCAAGAGCACTTCTTCTGTATGGGTTATTATCGACCCTTAAGCAAGGCTGCTGCCATCAATAAATACATCACAGAACCCAGCCACATCCCAGGAGGACTCTTTTGTGCTGCAGACAGAGATGCTGCTGTGCCAGCAGGAAGGCCTCAGAGACTCACCTAGAGCTAGGCAGAAACACTGCACAAAGTGAAGCAGACCGCGGGCACCCTGACTTAAAGGCAGGAAGACTACAGATCCAGATCTGTGATCTGGAACAGGAAGTTCTCCGTAATATACTGGATGCTCTGTCAGACAAGAAAGAAAAAACACAACCCCAAACCTGCAGGATGCATTTGGTCCATTGCTATTAATGTCTCTGTCACTCCTATGCAAAACCGTTTCCTGGCCATAGCAAATGCAACCCTGGGATTGGCACAGGAGTCATGTTTAACTAGCTCTTCTTTCCAGTTTTGATTTCTCTGTAACAGCAGAGTTTCCTTATTCAGGTTTTTTAAAGTTTAACTGGAGTTTAAGACTGACTACACCACCTCGTAACCAGAGACAGGCTAGAGGTGCACACACTGCTGATAGTTTATGGCAGCCTAACACATTTCAGGCACACAGTAGAGTTACAGAGGCTTAAGAAGTTACCACCAAAGGTAAAGTGCAAGAAGAACCGTTCACTTTATTTTTTTAAAAATCATTCTTATTTTTCTTGTCAATATGGGCCCCTAAGGAAAAGTACTGCTAGCCGCAATTATTTTTCATCTCCACTGAACTTATTCTACGGGCTTGCACTGCCATGGGCAACTTGCAATACAGAGCTTTCCACCTCCTGAAGTATTTAGAAAAGTTCATTTGGCTGTTTCGTTTCAATGCAGGGTGTACTTAAGTATTGCCTTCTGTCTCTAACCCAATAAATTCGCAATGCAGTACAAGTCTGATCTTATATTTATCACTTCCCAAATAACCTAAAGCATCAATGAGGTCAGCACACAGAAGAACAAAAAAGGAGTTTATCTTTCAAGAAGTTTCTGGTCCAGACATTCCTACTCTGTTTTCAAGTGCACTTCTGTGGAAATACAGCTTCACAAGATGGTACAAAAGAACTATCCTGAATTTCTGTAGTATATGTTCATAAATGGCCTCAATATAGCACTCATAACAAATGCAATTACAGTAATTTAAATTAGTATAAAGTCAGGTAGCTTGTCTTCCATAGTTAATCTGCCTTAACTCATCCTGCTCTGGCTTGCCATTCCCCCACATAGTCATTTTTGCCAAGTCAGCTTTATCATGTAAAAATTGATCTGTATTTTTCTTAGAACTCCCAATTCCTGCAGTCAAGAGAGCCACATTATCATTTAATAAGTTTCAATAGTTTAACACTGCAAGTGTGAGAAAAGAACTAAAGAACAGCATTCTGCTACAAACTAACAGGAGGAACAGGAATTAAATCAAGAAGAACATCTTTATAAATTTAAAAGTGACTCCATAGATTCAAGTCTGTTTAGGGAACTACATATACTCTACTTCTGTAGTACAGATTATAGATTAGAAGAGAATACACTCACATTTTATGTCCCTATCCTACAAGTACTGAAGGAAGGCCAGTACACTAACAGGATCATCACATATTTTAACAGCGTAACAGTCCATTCATCATTTGTTAGGGTTCGGGTCAACACACCACCAGTAAGCTGTCACTGTAAGAGATCACAGCCTTCTGACAAGAGAACGTTCCAATGTAAATTATGGTCTTAATGCTTCAGGACTGTTTTGCAGAATGAATTATAAACTAGAAGCAGCAAAGACCATGTGGAGCCTTAGCTGTGCAAAGAATTTCTCAACATACAAAGCTGATATAGCAGGTATGTCAGAATTAACAAGAACACATCAGTTATGTAAAAAACCCCACAATAATCAGAGTAGTAACTTCTCAGTCTACACACACACACCCCAAGCAGAAAATTAAATAGGAACCAAAATTTTTTAAAAGGTCATCAAGGGGCATAGCACTTCCACAGGAAAGGACCATAGCTTTACAGAGAAGCCAAGTCCTACATCAGAACAAACCACTATAACCCACAACAGAGACGCAGGCACCCTGTCACTTGACGTTTTCTGCCTAAAGAGGCCTCAGGGACTCCCGGAGGAAGGAAGCAGGCTGCCAGATCTCATCATGCCACTCACCATGGCTTCCTTCCCACACTGAACAAACTAAGGAAGTTTCCTAGATCTAAAGCCTACTGTCAATTTATTGTGACAAAGCAGATCTGCAGACAACAGGTTAGGCTTCCCTAAGCGTAAGTTAATCAAGCTTTACGGCTCTTTTGTGGGACTCACAAGCCTCGCATTATACCCTGAAGAAAGAGATTAAGCTACTACTAGAGAACCTTGAAGGTCAAAACTGCCCACATAGCTCACTCTTAACTAGACGACATGTGATACGACCTCCTCAGCGTAGTCTGTGCTAAGCAGCCTGATGTTACTTCTCTTCTCCGATCATACTCCCTTTATGCTAACACGCATTTATTCTCATTGTCTTAGAGGTGTGAATGCTGCCTTTTTTGGTTGTAGTTGTTGTTTTTATCTTTATATAACACCACAGTTCTCGTTTTGGGTGAAAAGCAATTAAGGGACAACAGGTAAAGGAAGCAAATGTGGCAGCAAAACAGGCAGACAGACAGTTGTCCAGAGAAATGTCTGGATGTTCTTCGTTGCCCAACATGCCCTTGCAAAAAGCTGCATCCTAACCGCTGCGCCCCAGCAAGAGTCTGCCCCCACGCTGCCCCATCTCTGCAGGACGGGCATCCCTGCTGCCTCTGCCACTAGCAGCGCACACTCTAGTCATCTTTTTTTTTTTCCCCCCTCAACAGGCTGTAAAAATTCAGTTTAGTGACTTTTAGTGACTGGAAGGGGAAGACAACATTTCGGGAGGGCAGCTGAGCAGCACACAACAAACCAGCAATGCTTTTTAAGTTAATCCATTTAAATAAATACGAGACATTTTGAAATTATTAATACTAGTTTAAGATTCCCCCTTCCACCCAGGCTTTGATAAAGTAAAAACGGCCAGACTCTGCTCTCCAGAGAGCAAAGCTGTGCTGGGAAAGTACTGTATAGCCCTCAATAATGAGCCTGCAGCTACACCACTGCCTTTTAAACGAAGTAATGTGTGTTTGAAACTGCATGGATGGATTTGGGACAGGCAAGCAAGATGAGAGAAATCATTTTTAATCACACCAAAAATGTCTCCACCTGGTTACATATGAGACCATAAAATATCACCAATTACAAGAGCATTTCTCCCCAGGAACCCCGTTCCAGAAAGGAAGTAGAAATCCACAAAGGTACTCATTACACTTAATACCTTCATTACCATCTAATTTTTTAGACCACATTATGAACTCCACCATTAAATGCAGGTACTGCAAACCAGTTTCAATTAAGATTATAATCACTTGTTGACATTCAGTCAAACTTCTCAATTTGTTTTGGTTTTAAAAACACAATATAATACTTGTACAGTCTTCAGGCAGGAAAACCATATGTTTCCCCTCTAAGTACAGTTTTAACAATGCACGTTATTCATTGAATGAACCAACCTGCCTGAAAAAAAATTAAAAGACAAAATTGAAACCTTCAGCTTTTACGTTCATAACTGATGTTATCACAAGCAATTAGAAGATTACATTACTCCAAAAGTCAAGTTCATTTGCCTTAATTCAAAGCGCCAATGTGAAAACTTCTGTCCATCTAATTAACCTCTTCCCATTTAAAACTAATTATCTTAAATGAGCCATTAAACAATTCTGAATGTAGTAAGAGGAGGAATGATTGCAAAATATTAAATCAGACGAGAAGGAGATACGCCTGTTTATTTCCTTGTAAAAGCAACCAACTCACCTGGAGAAGCAGAAACTTTGCTTTCAGCCTTTAACCTTCCAGTGTAGAAGCGACACTTCCACTCCCCTAGCGCGGGCAAGGTTCAACTCTCTATGCTGAAGAGTATCATTTTAGAGAGCTGGGCAACTTTTTCCATTAGCTGCTCAGAAACAGTCTCTGCATTTAGGTCTCTCAACAGACACAGGAGCAGTCATTACAGATCAACTACGTACTTTGAAAACCACCAGAAGTTACCTATCAAGCTGTACAACAAAGAGGCAGTTCTCAAGTCAGAAGACTTTCACAGCCAGGTGATTTACTTAATTTTTTTTCATATACTTGTCACCTAAACAGTTTGCTATATTTAACTAAAATATGCATCTATTAGGCAAGTTAATGATTCATACTATCAATTAAGTAAAAATCAGCAGTAAATAAGTTTTTGACTTCTCCATCTTCTTTCATCTCCTGACTCTTCTCTGTTTAAAACTCCTGCTGAATTCAGACTTTCTTTCTTTTTTCCTAATACCTCCTTTGGAGAGAGCAGACAAGTCTTTCTGACTCTCAATAATCAAAATTTGCTTTTTTTTGTTTTATCAGAAGACAACGTACCTCTGGGGGGCAGCCATTCTGTGCCTCTCCCCAGTAAATGCATGCCTGGGCTCTTCACCTAGCCCAACGTGGATCAGGAGACTTTGGGAGAGGAATTCACACAAAACATAACAAAAGAGAAACTCCTGCAATCCCACGGCGAAGCACTGCTACCGCTGAACTGTGACCCGGCTGGCTACTGATTTCCAAGTTGTTTTCTCTCTCAGAAACTTTCTTTAAAAGTCCTTACACTTCAGATGGGCAATCCAAGGTGTTAAGGGAAAAGCGGGTATCACTCATCATAATTCAACTAAGTAAATTAGAAAACTTTCCAAATACTGAGAGCAGAAATAAGATTAGTAGCTTCCTCGGCCATACTGAGAGACTAACAAGGAAATACAGTGAGATGCCCTGTCAAATTACTTCAAAAGGAAGTAAAGGCTAATTAATAGGGCTGGAAACCAGGGATTCTGCTACTAAGTAGTCAACTACCAGGTTGCACGAAGTTATGTTACTTCCCCCTAAAGCCACATTTAAAAAAAAACCCCACAACTAGTCATCATCTTATGTGATCAGAACTAGGCTAGAGATCTGAAAGTCTGCAAGGATGGAAGCAAAGTTGGGGAAATGGAACTCCCACTAAATGGAAGTGTCCTAGCACTTGAAAGAAACAGTTTACTTTGAAGAACAGAAAAAAGGCATCATTGTATGTACCATAATTAAGAGTCCATCAACAAGTGCTCTCCATTCTGATTCCAGCTCTGTCATGAAAAACAAAGGCTATAGGACCAGGAGTCAAATTCTGGGGTTTATACTATCTCAGTTCTTATAGGTTCATGCAGACTCTGGTTTGCATGACCAGACACCGCTGCCCAAACTTCTAACAAACAAGTCAGAATTTAAGTGAGGTCCTGGATATTTGCAATTTCCCTTACAGAAAGCAAGTGATATGCTGAGTGGCTGCATCTCAAGAAGAGTATTTAGCTACACTTCTTTATTATAAGAATTTGTTCTTGCATTAATGCCAATTTCCTCAAAGAGGTGGAGGTGTTCCTCTGTTCTCACAGGGAGAATGTAAAAACTAAGTTATTTTTAAAATAACTGTACAGTTTAAATGAAGCTGTGAAACAAAACTGACTTCAGGACTAATTGAACGGAAATAGCTCACCACAAAAGCCTACTTAGACTAATGCAGAAAGGTGTAAACCGAGAATAAAGGGGATGCTTTCAGGAAGCATGACCCTTGGAATTTGCAGAGGCTCTGCAGTCTACAGCAGCAGTTTGTTTTGTCTCAAAGAAACAGATCTACCTTGAGGTATACTATCACTTAAAATAAAAATCAGTGTTCTGCTAACATACCTATTCATTTTGCAAAGAAAAAAGGAAGCAACACCAGCATTTTGAAAACAGTTTCATCAGCACTATTGAAACTAATGTGTTAAAAGTTTAAGGTACCCGGTTCCTGTTCCATAAGAAATATACAGTGGTTGTAACTGCATCCATCTCGTGTCTCTTGTTCGCCCAGATGCACGCAATTCTTCAATTCAAATTGAAATTAAATCCTAGATAGCAGCAACGGTGGAATCCCAGTTCACGTAAACGTAATGCAACTGTTATTAAGTGGTCTTCCTTTTATATTGCTATAAACTGAGTTTTATTCTTCAGCTACAAAATATCCTATTACCCACAGACAAATTGCTGTGAAGCCCACCTACAGCTACAGGCTCAGCAGGAAGCACATTTAATAGCCAGCAATTATATTTATGCAAGAAATTTTGCCTTCTCAGCAAAAGGAATAGAGAACCTATTTTATTAGAGATGTGACAAACCCACATTTTCAATAGTTCTGTGACAAACATGTAATTGGTCTTGGTATTTGCTGACCACAGAATAAAATAAATTTTAATGAAAGCAAGCAATCTGGGCAGCAAAATACCGTTTTGCCACTACGAAAGAACCACTGGGAAAGACCAGCAGGAGTGAGTCTAAAGTAATGTGAGGATGACTGGGGAAGGAGATGTAGTCAGCATGTTCTGGGGCTGCATAAAGATGCCCCCAGAGAACACTTCACATCACAGTTAGACACCAATGGTCTAGATTTCCTTCCCTCTTCCTTCAGAAATATCCTTAAAAGAAAAATAACATTATTTATGTGAGAAGATGTGATCTTTAATGTTAATAAACTGTAAAAGGATTTTTTAAAACATCTGAGCAACTGCCAAAGAACTACAGTATTTGAAGAATGTAATGTATGTCCATTTTGGATTTTATTCTTAAAGTTTAGCAAAATATAGTAAATGTATCACAGCAGGTCTGCAGTCAGTGTGACTGGTGTGTCCCTTCATCAGCTAAACAAGTTCAGAAGCTTTTTAACTAGTCACTAGAAGACTTATGTGAGAGCATTACAATCTGAACCCTTCAGAGCCTTTGCAAAACGCAACTGCTTTGTTTCAGAAGGTTTTATCTGTACCGCAGATCATTCCCGAGGTAAGACCCAAAGGTTAGAACTGTTAATATAAAGGAGACACACAAAACTCCTAATAAAGTCTAATTTTGAAATTCTTCCTTAAGCCAAGTAACATGATCCTGCATAATAGTAATCATCTGTGACTGTTTGGGAAGTAACTATAGGTTAGAAGGGACTTTAAAGCTTTGTTCACTACTTAGTACTTAAAATTGCAAGTTGCCTTCATGGTACCAAGCATGTTTATCATACTTGTATTATTAATCTTGCTAACACAAGATGACTGAAAGCAGTAAATTCTCCAGTGAAAGTTCAAGCTAGTATGAGGAAAGGAAACAGTTAATTAACCCTAACCCTCAGAGCATCTACAAGGAGTATGTAGTGATCAGATCAAGCAAAACACTTCAAATATTAGTGGACCAGTAACTTCTGACCACAACATAAGTCATGAGACTTGTTTTATGTTCTTGTGATCTCAAACAAGTCTAACCATTACTTTAGACCAAAATACACAACTTCTCTCACACACAACCTCAAGCATATGTATAGAAAGATCATCCACCCCATGTCTAAGAAATAACCGAGCAGTTGTTGACACCATATTAAAGCACACATCTTTCAAGCACACATTTTTCCACCTAGCTCCAAATGAAGAATTACAGTGTGCAGTTGCACAACAACAGCATTAGAACCGAACTGGAGATCAGACGCCAAGTTTTCACAGGAAACGACTCTCCAGAGTAAGCTGATAATCACAACAAATCATAAACCAACTAAATCCGCTCATCCTGAATATTTTTTTAGGCATGGAAGGAGGGAGAATCTGTTTAGAACAGCACATCCACGTACTTCAAGAGCGAGCTCTCATCACCCACCTTGTCTCAATGAGGTAAGCAGTGTATGTTTCTTGCATGTTCATGGCATTCCTCCCAGTCCGTTTTTCAGCTTCTGAAACAGTGATTTCCATTTTTTTGGCCAAACAGTCTTCCATCTTTTTGGAAAAGGGAAATAAAGATTCATGTAACATCAGCCACGCAAGGCAAAGGCTACTAACCCTGCCTCCCCTTCTCCCACACCACATTTGTTCAAATAAGACAGGTCTCTATAGGACAAAGGCTTTGGCAAGGCTTCATTTTATACCCATGTTCTGTATCACATTTGCAAATGAAAACAGAAAACCTGCTTTATGGTGGAAAAAAACCAACAAATTTAACTAGCAAACTTCAGATACCAATAGCCATCATGAGCTGGAAAGATAGTGAAAGGAGAAATGTTTTTCCTTACAGGTAACAAAGTAACTTAAAAAAAAAAAACCCAAACAAACAAACCCCTGCACTTCCTACCCAAACACTTCCCAACTACTGGTCAGTTTCTCCTCAGGACACCTGGGACGGACACAACCACCCCTCCCCTTCACAGGAAACAATACATCCGGAATGAGATGTTTGGCTTTTAGTTTCTCAAGAGGAGGATCGTTATCTTTTACACACTGTCAGGCAGGAGTCAGCGAGGACCACACGCCCACCCTGGAAAGGCAGAGCTCTGGAACATCCAGCTGAATTCAGCAGGGAGGGGCATTTACTTGTGAAGCTGATGGGGGGCAACAAATTGAGAAAATAATAACAATAATAATAATAATGCACAAGGGGTGAGGGCAGACGGCACACAAAGCCCTCCAACACCGGCCAGAGAGGGACTGGAAGGAGGAAAACCCCCCTGCTCGTAGGGACGGGCCGCACAGCTCAGCCCCGGGCTCCCCCGGGCAGGAACCCGGCCCCTGGCACGCAGACGGCGGGCTCGTCCCACTTGTAGCCCCCTCCCGCTACCGCCTGGCCCCGGCCTCCCCGCGTCGGTCGAGCCCCGAGCCTCTCCCCGCCCGCCCTGGGCCGACTGGGCGGCGGCCGGGCAGCGCGCTCAGGAAAGCCCGGTGCTCAGCCCCGGCGAAGTAGGCCGTGCCGAGGCGGACGGCCNNNAGTAGGCCGGGCCGAGGCGGACGGCCCGCGGGGCGGAGGGGGAAACACCACCTTCGCCGCCACCCCCCGCACTCTCACCGTGGCTGCCGCGGCTACGGGCTGCTCCGGAGGCGGGAGGCCACTGCCAGGCGCAGTACCGTCCTCCTCCGG
>VWZZ01004636.1:12963-103995 GCA_013399095.1 Psophia crepitans | reverse complement strand
GGGCTGAGGCGAGGCGGCCCCTCGGGCCCTCGGCCTTGCCCGGCCCTCCGCTGCCGCCCGCTTCGGCCGGCGCTCATCGATTGAGTTGATCTCAGCCCCGTCTGGGCCGTCGTCGTCCTGACCACCCTTCTGCCGAGAGCCGCCTCGTTGGGCACCCGGCGGTGGGCAGGACGCCCCTCGTTGTTACAGTGCTCCGCTCTCCCGAAGCCAGGCAGCGCCAGCCGCCTGCCCAGGAGGGGCACAGACCTCCCCTGGGCGCTGCCCTCCCTCAGGGCTGTGTATGTTTATTCATAAGATTTATTTTTGTTGTTGTTTCTCCTCTCTTAGCCCTCAGGTCACTGAGGAGTTTCTGATGCACCTTTCTTACCTCCCCTCCGAGGCAGGGCAGCTTGTCATTTTGCTTCACAGACTCTCTTCCAACAGTTTTTAACTTTCCCACATCAAGCAGCGCGGGTTGTTTTTTCAAAGCCCCCCAACCCATTATTTCTCCGCTCTCACTCCTTCACAGGCAGCAAAGGACCCGTTTGTGCTGTGTCCGCTCTTCCTTACCCTCCCGCCTGCCCTGCCTTCTCCATCGCGCCCTCCCGGGGCGTCCAGACCAGCATTCTCCTGCCCGGCGTCTCTGTGGGCTGACGCCCAAGTGTGTCCTGTCCCACCACGCTTCCCCAGGAGGTGCCTGGGCAGTTAAAGTCCCCCGAGTTCAGCTCTGGGGAAGGCTCTGTTGCTTAATTAATGAATGCCCCAGCTCGCTCTTTCCTTCTCGTTGAGCAGGAGCAAAACCTTACTGTGCTTTCCAGGGATTCCTCGTTCTGTCTTTTAGGAGAGGTGCTCAGCGAGCCTGCCCCACAGCTCCTTCCGAACATCAGCGTGAGCTGGTCCATCACACACGCTACACGTACATACACCTTCAGCGCCGCAGCCTTCGGGTTCGTTCCCTCACTCAGCCCTCGTTGGGCCGCCGAACCGGGCAGAGAGGTTCTTTCTAGTTACTCCTCACGCTCCAACCATCGTTTTGGACACTCGGCAGCAGCCCCATCGTTCTCTGGTTTACAAACCACGTCGCTCCCTTGAGATTGCCCGTTTTCGCACCAGATTCGTGTCCTTTGAGTCAAGCACCACATTTTTTTATTGTTCTCATGTTGCTTTTTTTATGCTCCTGCCCTTTTCAAACCTAGGTTAAAGGCAACCTCAGGGGATTGAAGATTTGATATTATGGGTTTCTTTGCTTTGCTTTTTTCCTGCTTTGATTAGGAAATATTTTTTTAGTGTTGACCAGAGCTGAATTTGCATACATTTTTCATCCAAAAATTAATCTTCTTCTTTCAACAACAATTAAAATAAGCCTCTAAATCCCATTTGAAGACCCCATGTATTAATATTTGGCGTCTGGTTTCTATTCTGTTGTCTTCAATGTTTATTCAACTTTTTCCTCAGATAGTTTGAACTGATACCTCCATCCCTCCTTTCCCACCCCTCCACCACTGTAGCTGGATGGAGTTTCCCAAGCCTTTCCACAAAAGGCTTTCCTAGAACAAAAGTTTCTTACAAGTATGCGAACTGTGATTTGTCCTCTGAATAGGACTGATTTAAGATTTGTTTTCTAAACCCAAAGTCCAGCTTAGATGTAAAAGCATGATTGCACGTTGTACGACAAAGTCTGTTTTCCATTAGGGTATGGTTTTCTTATGTTTACTCAAGATGTACATTAAGATACATACCTTGTATCAATTACACTTGCATTTGCAGGATGTGCATACTGGAATTTTTCTGATCCATATCAGCGACATAAGGGAAATATTTATGTGAAGCTTATACAGGATATCATACTTTGTATTAAATATTTTTATTATGGAAACAGCATTATCAATAAAGTACAGTAATATTTTGCAGGTCTTACATGCAGTCATTTCAAAAACTATTTTCAGCTTTGAATTTTCTTTAATACCGCTAAGAGATGTGGAGAAGGCTTAAAACACTGGGTATGCAGGAGGAGGATAATGATAGAAGTGCCCGAATCAAGATGACCAACAGCCTGAGTGCCCATCATGTACATTAGGGCCTGGGGAGCTTTAGAGAAGAGTGTGAAATGTCCTGACAAACTAGCGTGCAATGAAGAGGTCTTCAGCAAGCACCAAAGACTGCTTGGATCAAAATACGCTGTAGTGTTTCCCCCCCTAACTAGGCACAACCACTAGTGCAGTCAGGCTCTCTTTGAACGCCCTCTTCGCAGGACATGATGCTGATTTCCTGCAGGTTACTCTAACTAGGACACCCTCCAGCTCTTCAGCATCTTCACTAGGCAGCATGTGCCTTGTTCTTCAACCATAAAAAGGCAAGCTCGACTCAACTACAAATTCTAACTACAAGTCCCTTCAGACTCTGAAGCTGTCATCAGGTAGATTTTCTCAAAAACAACCTTTTCCCACCAAACCCTACTGACTTTCTTCCTAGAGGGTTACACATCTTATGGGAGAGAAAGCAATACCCCAAGCTCACTACACACAGGTGCTCTTTTTCACAAGTTTTAGTTTGCAAGTTTTAGCATGCAAGTTTTAGTATGCCTTCTCTAAGCCAGGACACCACGTGGGTAGAAGCAGAGTGCCCCATTGCCCTCCTCTTGGGTGTTCCTGACTCCCTGCGTAGTCTCTGGCAAACAGGGACCTCATCTTTTTCTAGGCTGAAAGTCCTTTCTTTTTAATGCTACTCTCACGCTGGACAAACTGGGTTTTTTACTGAAGAAAGCTCAGCAAGGTACATACCTTCTGACTAGCTCCCCGATGCTTTCTGTAAGGTTGTGTGTGTTAGCTTTCCTGCTTGGTTCTTTTGACAGCCTGTTCTGTTCTAGCAAATAACACAATTTAAACAAAAAATATATGCCACATTAATGGGAAAGATTTCAGATAATTGCCCCTTTGTCACAACACTAATTTTCAGTAACTTCAATTAGACTTCCTCATCCCTTCAACTTCTTAGGTTAGAATTAAATGATAATACAACTACCAACAACAACAATCACTTTCCTACTGAGAACTTAAAACAGCTAAACCAGTGCCTGTGCTTTGCACCTATCCCCCAGCACCCATGGCCTTTCCACAACCGTGGGAAGACCGTTAACGGGCCAACGTTCCTGCTGACGAGAGGCGTGTATCTACGTGCCTGTGCAGTGTCTGGCTCCGCCGGTGCTCACAAGCAGTGAGGTACAGTACGAGTAGGTTCATGGAGTGACACAGTTGAAGCTGTGGACCCACCATCCACACCACACGTGTGTTAGGGGGTATCTTTTAGGGTGCCTCTAGCCCGCTCCTGGGGACTGACCGCCCCTTGTACCTTCCAGTTTAGCTGCTGCTGAAAGCCCAGTGTGTGCACCTGCCCTCAGACTGGCAGCACAAGCCAAAGTGAGATGGCCAGGAGTTTCCCTTCAAAAGCACATTCCTTATCTGTGGTTCAGGCTCCTGGATCCTATCATAATTCTGCTACCAAGATCGTGAGTCAGGCTGCTGGTTAAACTGGTCACGCCTCCCTCTACAGGCTAATTCCTTCAGACCCAAAGGTGCTTGCTAGCCAGAGGCAACTGGCAGCCCAGTGACGCCAGCTTGTGCTTTTGGTCTTCAAAGGTTGGTCCTCACTGAAGACCCTGGTGTCTGTCTGCATGTGATGTCATTGCTGAGATGGACAGAGCAGAATACAGCCCGTGCTTAGGTTCCCTAAGAAAACACAGTGCCGGAGTGAAAGTCAGGGAACTGTCAGTAAAATGCATGAGTAGCTGCTTCAGCATGGAAGAGTGCGGGGGGGGAAATAGGTTCAAAAAGAGTAATCAGGAAATCTTCTCCTCACATAAGTCTAGGCTCCTCGTAGGCATATTTCTGTCATCTAAATGGTTGTGTGAAACAGCCATTAAACAGTAGAAAAATCAGTATCTTGTTAAATATTCAGGGAAAGAAAAATCAGTGGAAAGATTAAGTGGAGATTGGAAAAGAGATCTAGGTGTCTTTCAGGGGGAGAAAAAAAGCATCTGGTCCCACTCCAACTGAAATCGGTAGCAGTGGTTTCCCCTCGTTTTGGCAACAGCTGATCTGGATCCGTGAATACAAAAAAGCCAAAACTAATCCACATTTTTGAAAGATTCTGTACAAGCACATCGGTAGTATGAATGAAGGTTTACAGAAAATGGCTCTAAAGGCAGCACAAACAAAGCAGTGAGAAAACCTCAAAACTTCATAGAGAGAAAGCAAGAAGATTTGGGACAGAATTGAATGGAAAAAACCCCTCAATACATTGTAAAAGGTAGAGATGGGCAAATTAGGCCTTCACTTAATCTGGATGAAGCTTTGGTCAAGGAGCCTGTTGCACGCAATCTAAGAGACATCAGAAGTTAGGCCAGCATCTCTGGGCTACGTAAAGACTCCAGTAAAAGTCAGGCATCGCTTAGGAAGCGATTTATCCTGTGTGGCTACCAAAACAAGCGTTAGCTGAGATGCAGGAGCACGGGGAAGGTGGCAGGGCTAAGGAGAAGTGGTTGTGGCGATGCAGACAGGGCCACCACCTGTGCCCGAAGGAGGTATAGCTGTGTCCCTCGGGGTGCATTGCTGGCTTTGGTTGCACTCCTCGTGCTATCTGACCATCAAAGGTTACCACACCATCGCTGGGACAAGATGCAGCAAGAGAATGGAAAATGCCAGAGGCCAAATCCCTTAGGTAACAGCAGGGAGCACAAGCCATAGCACCGTGTACACGAGCTCAACCACCAGGACACTGTGAAACTGTGACAGTGGGAAGGTAATGAGAACAGTTCCCCAGAAAGCAACGGGAACCCTCGGTGCCCACCAGGCAGTGGTGTCTGGATTTATTCAGCCCTTCCAGGACTGGACCCAGTGTCCTTGTGAGTGCAGGATGGAGATGCCGGCTGGATCGGATCTGCAGTGCAGGGTGCACATCCTTCTCAGGCAACTGTTGCTGATGGCACAGCGAAACCCAGGCTGTGTTTATAAGATGCAGAAGTGATGCCACTGCAATTCCTGGGGTTTAATTAACTGTCAGGACAACTTGCAATGTTTCAATACGACCGCACAATATGGGCACATAAATTAAGAGTACGGATTTCTGCTCACTAACAGAAGCAAAGTTCCCAAGCCTGTCAGGTAGCCATTTTCCTTAGACCTGCCTTATAAAATTTTAATTATAACAAATCCTCTTCACAACAGAAATGTTCATGGACCTTATTTGAAGCCCAGCATCGCTACTGATATCAACACATTGAAAAAGAGCGAAACAGATGCAACAGATACTAGACCAGTCATGTAACATGCAAGCAATCAAGATGGCCAAGGTAACATCTTCCAATGCAGAATTGAACGCAACACCTTTTGTTGCAGTCAGTAATTTTAAGCTCAATGCCCCTGCTATGTTCTGTCAGGTCTAGCAGGCACAGAGGAGGTCCAGGGAAGCTCAGGAGCTTTGGCACTGTCCAGTGCGATACACACTTCTGCATCATGGGCCACAGCTACGTGGCTCCCTTCTCTCCCTTCATGTCCCCTGTCACATGAAGGTGGTCTTTGCTCCTGGGAAGAGTTAGAGGTTTGATTCACCTGGGTCTGGCACAACCCTGTTGTGATGTCACCCTGCTCACGGGTGTTGAGTGCTTATGTTGGGAGCTTCAAATCGAGTGATTGCAGTCTTGCCTCCTGCAGTGGAAACCCAGGTTGTTTGAAACCTTCTTTTAAATACACACTATATTGTTTCAGGTGGCCAAAGTTTTATTTTACTTCATCAGTAAATATCTTCCAGCTCCTAAACGAGAACTTTGGGAAAACTGCTTCCACAATGCAACTTAAAAATCACCTGGCAGAGACCTTACGTTCCTCAGCCTGAATCCAGCCTTCAGTGTGTCTTGAGTTATGAGGTTGTCCAGACCACTAATAGAGGAGCAATGGAATTTACACCAAAAGGCATAAACAAGTCAACAATAAAAATAATCATTTGTCTCCTCTTCCTCCCCAATGTCTTACTCCAAAGGTCACTGTGTTCTCTTGTGGAAGCACAGCTCTGTAATGTGAGTTTAGACACTTTAGGCTAAATCCCAGAGTTCTTACTCACTTTTCCCCAAGTAACTTTGGTGGATTTTTAGTTTGCACTTTTTTCCTTGGATAAGGTGTGAGAAATAAGGAGGGGCTCCAGAGTGGAGCTGTTGGTCAAAGAAAAGCTGAGGTGAGCGGGGCATGTGCCGCGTGGCTCCACGCTCTAACTGGGGTGACTCACGAGATTTCGTTAGGAAAGAAACAAGCTCCCAGCCTCACAATCATCCTGTTTTGCAGGTGAGGTTTGCTTACAATAGCCTCAGCTTAGTGGACAGAAAATGCAGGTTACGGGAGGGTACATCTAGCTCTGTGCAGTCTCACATGCAGCAAGGGCTGAACAGACGGGCTCCCTCTGCGCAGAAAGCAGCCTGCAGAGCCCAGCCGCCAGTTTAGGAAAGCAAACCTTGCCCCATGTCACCACAACATCACGTTTTACCAAGCAGCAGGTCTCACACCGTCTAGAAATACCTACAGCTGTTTAGGAAAAGCAAGGCAAACATCACTCCCCAAAAGCTTCCCCTTGCAGAGCTTCCTGGAGAAACCCAACTGCCTTATAAAGATGCCATCGCATGGGATGATAGCTACTGCCTTTGCTCTCATTTCAGTGAGCTCCGGTCACAAACCTCTCCCTAAGATTATTCTGCAGGCAGGACAAAGCGTTTTACAGGGTTCAGTTTGGCCCAGAAGTTGTTTGGGATTGCCCGGGTTTTTGGAAAAGGCAGCTCCTGCGGCTCAGGGTGCCTGGCTGCAGGGATGTTGCCCAGGCTTCCTGCTGCCTTCCCAGGTTCTGCTGCTAAAAAAATAATATCCCTTGCTTCCCTTGCACTTCCAGATTGTACAGCGTGTTTTGTCAATGTCCACCGTTGTTTAAAGCCCCTCCGGCCTCCCGCTGGGGACATTATTTCTCTCCGAGTTTCGCTAGGCAGCGGGGGATTCTTCCTGATTGTAAAGAGGGCTCCCATGGATCATGAATAATCTGCGACGTTCCTAACACAAGCCTTGTCCAGCTGCCTTGTAGCACGCAGAAGGGCTCATGTCTGAAAATCTAACTGGCAGTCTGAGCCATCTGCGGGCATTTTGAAATGCTCTGGATCAGAAGGAGGAAAGTTGGCACCCAAAGAAACCACTATGCCAACGGCAGCTCCAACACGCCGGTTGGAAAATAATGTTTTTCTGAAAGCCTGCTAAACATCTGCTTGTCCTTAGCCCTAAGACACTGTACCTCAGCTGCTGTAACTCAGGCCAGCCCATCTCTTCTAGATGAACACTACACAGCACACAGAAAGACGCCCAGTGTGATGTAGACAGCCAAGCGAAGGAGAGCGATGTTGCCCCTTGTCTAGGACTTGAGCCAATGTCCTCCAGGGCTGGGAGCAAGAGGCAGCTCCCCTGGTTTCTAGACTCCTCTTCCAGATAACCATTCCCTGTGTACCCCAGGTGGCATCTTCCCTTAGGGCATCTACATAGCTTTCTGCTCCCTCATCCCAGGGACACAGGGCCATTTCTCCATGGAGGACAGGCTGAGCTGATTTGCATCTGGGCACCCTGACATGAGTGGGAGCAGACCAGGAAACTCTCAGCAGAGGCATGCTGGTGTAGCCACAGCGTAGGGGAGATGCTTTACAGTTATCAGCTGCGTCTGTACCTCATCCAACACCTCCCTCCCCCTTTTCCTTTTTAAATACAGAAGAAAGGAAAAGAGATACCATTATTTAACTCCCTAACAGCACATTTTATATAGTTTACAAAACAAGCGGGTACAATTTATTGGGAAGATTAATTCCAAGAAAGGATCTTCAGGTCCAGCAGAGCAAACCGCTCACTGGTGCTGATCACAGATACACACAAGCATATACAGACACACCATGTACCCACCACATACCGATTAATGAAACAAAAGATGAATTGCAAAATGGGTAAATAAAAAGCTGGAGACTCACCAAATCAGAATGCTGTGTATGCATTAAGAAGTGATCGATGTATTTATCAATAACTATAAAAAATTAGCTGCATGTTAGGGCAGGCATTTTGGCTGCAAAAACCCCTCAGTGACAACATCCCTTGCTCTGCCACACTTGATTACATTGATCACTATTTTAACACACTCTGAAGGATTGGGGTAGATCACAGGGCAAGAGTTTGAGGCTTTTACTCCTCCTTTTGCCACTGACTGATTGTGTTAACAACCAAGGCAAGTCAGATTTCTGCTACGTTTCACAGTTTCCCTTTTGTAAGTGGGGGTAATATTTCTTACAAGTTTTCGTAAAGCAGTTTGAGATCTTGGGGAGAAGGCAGCTATTTAAATGCTCTGTGTTATTATTTTAGGCCCTGATTCAGGAAAACATATAAGTATATGTTTTAAACCTGCTGCTTTAATGGGTCAAAAGCGCCTGCTTTAGGCTAAACTCATATTGATGTGGTCTTTCTGAAAAAGCTGCCCTAAAACTTCCAATTATCCCTATTAAAAATATAGCCTGTTGAAGCTTACTTAAGACAGAGTTAATTTCTAAAAGGGGAGGAAAAATAGCAAATTAATGGCAGCTCAGCATATCGAAGCGTTACCTTCTGCGTTTTATTCAGATGAAAGAGGCATGCAGTAGACCCATGCCTTTTTGATTAGATGCACGCAGTAGACATTAGGTCCCCTTCAAAGATCCTTGGGCCGAACGGAGCCGGGAGCAGCTCCACGTTGTCATCGGGAAAAAAGAAAAAAAAAAAAGAATCGAACGCTTTTTCTCGGAGCCAGGCTTCTTCCCCCTGCTCCCCCCCTCCCATATTTGTATATATTTCAAGAGGAGAGTCAGGCTTAGTTTGTTCATAAACTGCAGTTCCTGGGCGGACCCCACACACAGCTGGGCTTTAGCCGCTGGATCCGCCTTCCCGGCAAGCCTAGCCGGGAGCCTCGGAAACTCGGGGCTCCGGGCTTGACAGCAGAAACGCCGGAGACCGGCCGTACCGAGGGAAGATGAATTGGTCAACACCGTGAAGCCGGGCTTCTGGTCGCTGGCGGGATCCAGAAAATGGGTTACTGGAGGAGACCGGGTCTGCTTTCCTTACTGCTGCTCTCCTTCTGTGAGTAGAAAAATGTTTCTGGTTAGACAACGTTAAGCAACATACTCCGAGAGGTCGTTTATTTTTCCTTCCTCCAGCAAAAATAGCTGATCTTTGATTTCTCCCCCGGCAGCAATTAGCCGGAGGAATTGGAAATAGCTGAGGATTTAGTAGAATACGCTGCTGCGGCTGCATCAGCTGCGTATTTCTCTTACGGTAAGGGCGAGCGTTTGCCTCGGCGGAAAGCGCTGCGCGCTCGCTGGGAGCAGCTTGCAGATGTCAGTGTTTACAGCGCAAAAATACATATAGGTCAGCATTACTTGTTGGAAGTTTTTATTTTATTGAGGGAGATTAAAAGCAACTGAAGTGCACTGCTGAACGATCTGGCTTCGACAGTGTCCAGATGTGGAGAAGTTTGCGGCTTAGAACTTTTATCAGCCCCGGTTTATGCACGGAATTAATCGAACTATTAAAGAAGGAAAGAAGTGGGGAGAGCGGGAGGAGAAGTGTCTTTGCAGCAGCATCTGGTTATGCAGCAAACCTTCCCAGCACTTGCGTAAAGATTGCTCTGTAATAAGTGCCCTGTTTAGGTTTCGATAGCACTTCTTCAATACTGTAGATAAAACCCTCCAGCAGCACTTGAAAGCGTGCCCATCCGTGGCTTAACTTCTCCTGTTTATATCTTGATGATTGTTTCATAACAGGGAATAGATTTGTGTATAAGGGAGTGTTATATACACATCTCCTAAGTATGTGTGTGTGTCTTTCTGTATATACAGTGCCTATGTATGTGTATACACACGTATATCCCTACGTAGTGTATGTTTATATATCTGCACGGACAATGACACGTTTTACAGGGAACTCTCTTACAAACACAGCTCAGTTCCCCTCGCTAGAGACATTTCAGTGCAACTAAAACTGCTTTTCGCTCAAAGCGGTGAAGTAGGAGGGTTATCGTTCCAGTATTTCTGCATCCAAATGAAATAACTGGGGGCAGGGATCCCCATCTACGTTCACTTTCCATAGGTCCCCCTATCTACAGGAACAGGGAATGGAAGAATATGACCGGTCGGTAATTTGTGTGTAGGCAGATACAACCCTTGGTGCAACTGTGGAAGCGGAGAGACCTGGATGGGGGAATTTAGGATATAAGGTCTGGTTAATTTTTCAAAAAGTTGCAGAGAAATAAAGTATTCATTATTGTAGATAATAACTTAAAATGTGGTTTGAAATGTAGGATGCTATACCGATAACATCCTGCTAAATTAATCACATTTGGAGCAGAACTGAAGGAATTACTACAAGGTATTATTTAAAGCACAGTCTTGGGTTGGTTTTGGTAAGAAAGAAGACCACTAATTATCCTTCAGAAATACCTAATTTTGGAGTTATTTAACTTATGGTTTCCTTTTTCTAAAAGGCAGGGTTTTAATCTGAAAGAAACCAACCCAAAACATGTCATGATTACTAAGTTCATCTGAAAGGTTACGTGAGTGATACAGTGACAAAGTTTGCCTCCACATGGAGAAAAAAAAGTTAAGCCAAGGCTCACTCTCCCCGATTCAGCTCAACAATGATCCATGTTTTCTGTGGCTACATCCACTTCCCTTGCGTATCGCGTTAAGATTGACCCTACAGTCATTCTGAGACAGTTAAAGTACCCCGAGAGCCCACTCTGCACTGACATTAGGAGAGAAGGGAACGGCAAGTGCCCCAAAATAACAGAAAATGCACATTCGATTGTTCTTCTGGCAACAAATCCCACCGCTCATCCAGCCTCTCTTTCAAGAGTGCCAGTGCTAGCTTGGCGACAGCAGCAAAGTCGCTGCTCCTAGCAGAGAGGTTTAAGAGTTGCCATAGAGAAAAAGGCCCCAGTTGCATCTCAGGTGTCCCAGAGTAACTCCAGCTGAACATCTTTAGGGCCTTTGCTGCTCTCCCTAAGAGTTTACACTGGGGCAGGACCCCAGTTTGGGCTCCGCGCTGCCTGTCTCTATCCCTTTAATAGCCAACACGATTGAGTGGTCATCAGGCAGCACATCTGACCGCTTCCGTCCATACGTGACGGACACAAGGACTGTAGTCTGACCGCTGAAATTTCAGCTACTGGATTTCCCTAACTCTCCCTGGCCAGTCCTAGAAAGGCTTCAAAATATCTGTCCTTAAACTTCTGCCCGGTGGCAGTGGCTGCTGGAGGGCAGCATTTTTGCACGTCTTTCTCATCAGAAGGTGAAGACCGGACCTGTAGTTACCCAACTCCTAATGCAAACCCTGACCACGGGAGTGGGGAATGCTTCCAGGGCAGAGAGCTGGCGGGATTCTGGATTTACCTAGCCCAGGACAAAAAAAAAAAATACAAGGATTGTTCAGGACTGGAAAACGCTGGGGAGTGCAGGCTTTCAGTGTCTAGTCTGGCCAGGAGAGAACTGGGATGTGAGCTAGTCATCACCTAGAACCAGGTCCTGGAGAGATGCTTACTGGCAGAGGGCTTCCTCTTCTATGGGACAGAGGAAAACCAAGATTTACACACTGGAAGCTGAAACTGGGCGCTTTTGTGTTAGAGCACAACATAGTGAAATTGTTCCAGCAGGTAATTACTCAGGCTCAGGATGTGGTGGATTTTTCTTGCTCAAAAGCCTTCAATGACTGCAAGACTATCTGCTCAGTAGACTATAACCTAGAAGTTACAGACATGATATAGGGATTACTGTACTGTGCACACGGAAACAGCCTTAAAGTGTATAATTAGGAGTTTTCCTGCCCTGTTTTGCATCAGAATCAGGAAAGTGTCCCTCGTGCTCTGTCAGGAATAGGGCTCAGGTCAGGTCACACATGCATGGGGCTGAGCAAAATGTTCTCACGGAGAGGAGAGAAAAGCACCACAACCTTCTGAGCTGTTGAGACAACCTCAAAAAATGTGAGCTAAGTGTCACTGATGTGACAGCTCTCAGGGTGAGAAGAGCCCCAGGAGCCCAGCAGAATGCCTTTGGGCATCCAGCTTCCAAAAGAGGACATGAAACTCAAAATCTGCCAGGGCATGTAGCACTTACCAAGAGAGAACTGTACCCCATGAGACCTGCTGGAGTTCCACAGAAACAAAAAGAGAATTTGTGAAACAAGGGAAGGTTGCAAGTCTGCTGCCCTGAGTCCAGAATTCCCAACTTCTGAGGACTGGGTCTGCCTCCCCATAACTCCCTCTACTGTTACAATGCTGGCCCACTAAAATATCCTCACATTTTTTCCTGTGAGTCTCCTGGGCCCTGTCTGCCATCATCCCTCAAGGCACTTTGATGGCTCCACAGAGAGCGCATTCCAGGGGGTATCTCTTGGTAGATGGTGGCTCTCTGAAGCCACATGCTCTTTCCTGCTTGCACAAACCAGCCCCTGTTCCCCCAGTGAGCCTCTTCAGCTAAACATATAGAGCGTATATAATTCATAAATCATGACAGGGAGGTCCAGGGCTGTCAGAAAAACATCTCTGGCTTTTGATCTGCTCAAGAAATCTCTGACCTATCCCAGGCTCCTCAGGCAGCTTGTTCAGGAAGTCGGCCTCTTATTTCTAAGGTCACCAGAGCTAAAACCAGGGGCCGTACTGCCACCGAAACGCCATCCGGCTCCTCGGGCAGGGGGGCTACCAGGATTGCACCCTGACACAGACACGCGCGCAATTCAGAGACAGGAAGGCAGGGTGAAACCTGAGCTGGCGAGAGGATGAGGGAAGGAAGAGGGCGAAGGAAGAGTCGCCCTCCATTTCACAGGCAGATACATCCATTTGCAGAGCGGGGCTTTGCAGGTCCAAGGCTGAGCTGGAGCAGTACTGCAGACCTCTTCTCCCAGGCTACGTGGCGCGCGGAGGTGGGTGCTGCCTGTCCCCAGACACGTGGCTGTGGGGTTGGTTGCAAAAATTCTTTCCAAGGAGCACCGCACTGTGCTTTGCTGTTGTTTTAAGATAGCCGAAACGCCAAGGAAGAACTTATCACCCTCACGACAAACGGAAAGGCTGCGAAGCCCCCACGTTGGCTGCGTGTAGAGAGCTGGGCTGGGAGCAGGCGCAGCACCCCGCTGCCTGAAGGAGAAACTTGTGCATCCTACACGGAGGCTAAATAAGAACGAAGTTGCAATAAATTCTCCAGTAAAGAAATTGAATGGGAAAGCAGAAGAAAAACCCCAACTACGCAAAACCGGAGTCCTCTGCGGTGTTGTAAGTGGCATGAGGCTTAGCAAGGCAAGTGATGGATTATCCTGAATTCATCTTCACACTTCTCCAAACCCGATACTACGGTTTCAGCCCTCAGTGTAAGACTAACCGAAGGCTAAGAAAGCGGGCAGTGTACTGCTGTGTCAGGTGATGGAAGCGTGCATTTCTTCTCCTCTTGCATCTTCAGATTCCCTCAGAGTTGAAACAAGCTGGGGGGAGGTTGTGGAGGAAAGTTGGTTTTGAAATATAATTCCATGGAACTTAACATTAAAAGACATTGTTTTCTTAAAAAAAAAAAAAAAAGAGAAGGAAAAAAAGCAAAAGCTGATTTTTACTGTTAGTGCTGTTAATCAGTATTTGATGATGGTCACAAAGACATGTTTGTGTGCTAGTAAAAAAAAAGTTCAGCCAGCTGCAATCATACTTGTAACTCCCATTAGAGATGGAGTCCTGAACAGATGTGTCCCACATATTCACTGAATATGCAGAAAGCAAACATTGGCATTAAAAACAGGTGACTGGGGGCTTTTATTCTGAGAAAATATTCAAATCTACTGCCTGTCCTCCACAGCTTTATATCGTTCCGTGCTTTGCTCCATTGAGTTTATTTCCTCGGGACATTATTTTCCTCTCCCCTGAGTGATAACTCTTTGCAATAACATTTGCTTTCAGCCGGGCTCCTCTGCAGTGTTGCAACTTGCCATAAACTAATGAACTCTCCCATGGATTGTCGTGTTGTCAAGGAAGTGCAACATCTGATCTTTTTATTAAAAAAAAACAGCCCCTACTACCAAGGAGACAAAACCAGCAGCTCCCACACACTTTGCTCCTTTCACATCCAGCGTTCAGCGCTGCGTGCCAAGTGAAAGCCTCGCGCTGGAAGGGGCCTCCGTGTAGAGGGGAGATAACGCCGCTGACGGCTGCCTGCCTTATCAAACCTGCGGATTACAGCTACATTATCTCCGTGCTGGACCCCAACTGTGGGATAACGTTTCCTTAGGGACCTTCAGGGGGAAATGAAGGGGTGGCTGAAAGCTGTCTTGGCCCTGCTCGCTTGCACATCCCTGAGTTCAGAGAGGACTGTTGTGATCCTACCTCCGGAAAGGATCTGTAAGGTCCATCGGTCGTATTTCCTGTTCCTCAGTTGGTTGGTCTTTTTGTTACAGCCCATGCAGGGCTGAAACTCTCCTGCCAGCTGCTGGTAGCCGTGAAGATTTTGGGAGAAGCAGGAGAGCCTGCTTATCATGCAGTCCCTTCTGCAGCCCATGCTCCCACCAATTACGCCGCTCCAGGACTTACCCTTTCAAGGAGCTGTTCCACTGCAGTGTTTTGCTTTCCAGTGATAAGCCAGGAACATGGCTGACAGCTGAGTTACACTATGGCAAACGCACCTCGGGTTGGGGCAGTTAGTGTGTCGGGCTGTACGCCGCAGCCTGCCAGTGTGCACTGGGCGGAGGGCTGTCGCCCACATGGATTCCTGCAGCTCCGAGGACGTACCTCAACCCAGGAGTTACCCTTGACAGGACAAGATTATGTACAGATGGACTCAGGATTAAAATAATAATAATTAAATATAAACCCAAATGTTTTCGGCATTTCTGCTGTGTGATTTGCGGCTATCAGCAGAAGCAAGCTGTAATGGGGAGCTGATGTGTGGCTCCAGTGGTGGCAGCTGCTGGGTGTCACTTCGCAGAGCCCCGTGCTCCAGTTCAACCCACACCTTGGCTGTGTCTCTGGAAGTGGTTGAAGCAGCGTCGTACTGGACATGCTCTGCCCGAGCCTGTGGCAAGACCTCTTACCTTGCCATGCTGTGGATGGAGATGTTCCATCCTTTAGCTCCATGTTGTTTACTCTCCACCAGGTTCAAAACTCCAGCTCTTCTGGAGGTCCTGAGAAAGTCATCCCCAGCAGCTTCCACCCTGGCTCCAGAGTCAGTGCTGATGAGGCCTGAAGGTATCTGAAGGAAGCGCCTGCCTGCTTTCACTCTGTTGGCCTCCCCTTGCAACATATGATGGCAAGTCCTCTGACCATGCCTGGGAGCTAAAGAGTCCATGCCTCCGGGACCATCACACCCTGCATGCAGAGCAGTGCTGATGAGCTTGTGCCAGCAGCCATGGCAGCCAGCAAAGAAGGCTGGCTTATTGCCCTGGGCCAGGGTCCAGGCGGGGCTGAGCCCTGAAGCAGTCACCTCAAGTGATGTCAACTGATGTGATCTGATCATTGATAAGGCATCTCCTTGCCACAACATCTGACCATCTCCTAATCTTTTCAGATCCCTCAACAGCCCTGTGAAGATGTTCCCCCCTGGGAACAACACACTATTCTTATATCTTTGCTTCTGGGAGGGCCAAAGACATCTGCTGAAGTTCCTGTTCTGAAGGTCGTTACACCACTGAGAGGGGCCTTTTGCTTAGATTAACAATGCAAAACCTGGAGATTGTGATCACTTCTCACTTCAGCTGTCCCAAAACAGAAGGCTCGACTGTGTCCTGCATTGCCTTGGCACACTGTGCACCCCATCACACTGCCAATGTGAATCCACACCGTGCCTGGCACTGGAAATTCAGAGAATTTCTTCTCTTTTCCTACAAAATGAGGAACTCGGCCCTCCTCCCAGGAATGCTTCTTGGGAGTGCCAAGACTGCGAGCAGTTTTGGGGTCTTTACGACTGATATTGGTATGGATATTTCTTTAAAAAGATCCATTGCTGTTTTCAGGTGGAGCAATTAATAATACGCCACCCGTGCAGAATGAATCCCCGTGTCCCCTGACGAGAGTTTGAGAGAGCAGGTCACCAGTCAGCACAGCTGGGACGCAATGAGGGACATCTGTCTGATGTTGCTTGATAAAACTTCCTGCCTGGGAGACTCTGAACACCGGCATCCAGCGTGGAAGAAACTGAATCAGCCGTTGTCTTGCTGCGTAAAGCATTTTTTCCATGCTAGATCTATCCCAAAATTAGCCCCAACCAGTCCATGATAGCAAACAAGACCCTTCTTCTTGCAATGGGAAGTGACACACAGAGCCATAAGCAACGAGCAGTTGAATGAATCATCCTTCTTCAAATAGACCCAGGGTACAAGCATCCACAGAAATAAGACCAATGGATCCCCTGGGAGCTCAGTTCCTGCCATGTCTTTAATATGTCAAAAGGCACTCGGTGGTGGTAGAAAATGGCCGCAGATGTTCCCACCAGAGGCACAGAATATTTGCTTGGGGGTGAGATCTCCCCAGCACACGTTTACTCTCATTTTGTGTATTTGCCCTGTGCTCACCTGTTTGTGAAAGAGCAGCAGAAGCTTTTCTTTCACCCTTGCCGGGGCTGTTGCCTCCGCAACAGGCTGTGGCTTGGAAGGCAGCTCTTGGGCAGAAGTATTGCTCAGCAATATTCAGACCACAGCATGTTTCAGGAGATATCCTGGGGCAGGACACTGAGTTGAAAGAGAAACGTGCTACTGCAAAAAGATGAGGTCTCAGAGTGGGAGTGGTGAATGGAGAACACACCCTCTTTGTCCGTTCCTACATGCTGGAGGAGCAGCTTTGTCCCCTCCACCTTGTCCCCTCCAGCTGCTGAGGCTCCCTGGAGCTGTACTGCAGCTCTGCGCAGGGGCTGGGACTTGTGGGAACCCTCTCCTTCTGCAAGAGGGGTCTCTGGAGAGGCATCGTGCAGACACGCAAGCTCCCGTGACTTTCGTGTGCGGTGAAAAAGCCCTTCAGGCCCTGTCAACAGGTGTCTTGGTCCCATTCCTGCAACAACTCCTTTCCAAAAACCTGCCTCTGCCCTCCTGCCACAGCTCTCTTCTGCTACAGAAAAATGGAAGATATTCGAGTTGAGCCCAATCCTACTGAGCAGGGCTTTTTTGTGGGTTACAACACAAGCTCCTTAGAAGATATTTTTTTAAGAGATCAAGACAGAAAAGAAAGAGAAGGACACACCATCTCTTTATGCGCTAAATGTGGAATGCTTTAGAAGAAGCAAGAAGGTTTTTTACGCCTGTAATCCAGGCTGGCCTCAAGTTCAAGTTCCCTCTGACAGCGCAAACTACTTAATTACTGTTAGATCCGGTCTAAATGGGGGCAAAACTCCACTCTATGTAATAATTTCAACAGACATAAAGAACAGGCAGTGCTGGAACAACTTGATGACAGCACATTGACAGGGAACTAACAGAGCATCTCTGCCCCAGCACTTCGTCGCACCGTCCCTCGCAAGCCTTGCCTCTCCTCAGGCATCAAAATAATATAAATGCCAAAAAATGCAAACTAGTCAATCACAAAAGTCCACCCGGGATATGAAGAGCAGCTCCAGTCTGATGACTCTTTGTGGGCTCATCAAAGTCCAGCCAGCAGATGGTAAATCGAACGTGTGCCAGGAATTTCAAACACTCCTCAGGAAGTTCATCTAAATCATCAGTAAACCATTTGCACTTAAAACAGAGTGAACCCTGTTGCCCAAACGTGACCCAGATAATGTTTCTGACATGTTTACCTATTTGGACGATGTCTTTAAATTTCACTTCCATCTATTCATGGAGATCCAGGATTCCTGCAGAGCCTGAAAAATATACAGAAGACTGACTTCCAGAGTATAATATGATGATAGTAGTCAAAAAAATAAAAAGAAGAACTGCTGTGCAGTGGTTTCACTTGGATTGCAGTAGTTACGAGAGAGCAACGCCTGCAACTGACTTGCAGCTCCCTTGCTTTTGCAGTTGGGTTGATCTCTGCTGCTTTTTCTGGGTAGAGAGAGGGACTCATCTCTGCTGCGTCTTCCTGAGAGTGAGGTGCAGAAGCTGCAGTTAAATAAACCACATACACGATTTACTGTCGGTGACTCTAGAGAAACGAGCAACGAAAGTGATGACAACAGCATTGTGGAGTTGGTTGACTCTTACCTTCTGCTCTTCAGCTCCCAGCCCTGCAGGTGCTGTTACATCCTCAGCAATTTCTGCAACGGCTTGCGACAAGATGAGCTCGAGGCACCCGCGCGTGGCCAGGCTGTGACTCCCTCTCCCAAGCAGCGTGGGAGGGGGGAAGATGGACTCATTTTTAAGACCAGGGTTTAGTCAAAAGCGGATCACTGCAAAGCGCTCTTCAAAGGGCTGAAATGTCAGAGCCCTCTGAAAACGTGGTGTGCGAATCTCCAGTCACCAGAAGACACTTTCCACGGGGGATGTGCTAGCTTAACCTTCGCAAACCCCACCGGCAGCCTCCACACACCACGCTATGGCACGTGCTAATGCGCTGCTTTACCCTGCAAGTCCCAGATAAGCAGAGGTGCCAGCAGAGCTGCTAAAATTGCTTATGAACATTGCGCTCAGCAGTTTTCCCCCCTCCTCATATCTTGAATAAATTGCCATGCTTTCCACCCGCTGGGAGGAATGGCACGATCCCCTGGCACGCCATCTAGGCTGGTGGGAGTTGCTGTGGCTGTGGGGCCGGGGTGTGATGCTGGTGGAGGTAACCACATGGGACTGGGTGTACACATGGTTTTTCCTTGGGCTGAGCCCGGGCTGTAGGACTATTTTTTTCCCTCCCAGCCCTCAAACTTGTTGAGGCTGCACTGCCAGCTTGGCTTGCTCGCTCAGGGCTTTTCCAATGTCATGCATGGACAGGAAGGACAGTAAAATATAGAACAGAGAAAGGAGTAGGGGCAGTAGGTGCAATGAAAGAGACTTGGTGCCAGCCAAGGTCTTGCGTTGCACACTCAGACACAGGACAGCCATGAGCCTTGGTTTGCATCGTAGCTCCTTGTGTCTGACTTTCAGAGCCCAGTGCTCAACCAGTGGCTGCCGAACGCCTGATAGAATAAGTACAGCAATTACCAGGCAAACTCACCACTGCTGTTGCCTGCCTGGGCAGTTTTTGCCTGACGTGGTAATGGCCCTGCAGGTACGAGCCATAATTACGCAGCAGCCCACGGGACCCAGCACACACTCGGCACTTAGGGAGTGAAAAACCCCAGTGTTAAGCTGTCATCCTGTGCGGCTTCAGGGACTCTGCGCTAACCTTCAACCCTCCCTCGGACCTCCCTTTCAATGAAGGCTGTGGGCCATCAAGTAGTCCTGCAGACCTTGTCCCTGCTCACTTCCAGAGGGGATAAGCGAGCCTCCAGAAAGGTGGACAGACCCCTAACTGGGTTCCCACCTGGTTTTAGGACAACGTTGCTCATCTAATGATTCGGCACAAGGCTAGGTGCAGTGGTGATACTCACGTGGAGATAGGAAACTTGCCCACCAGCATCACCTTCAGGGTTGTCCTCTCCTGCCCCACCACTACCCATCATCCGCCCCTAAGATCACAGCTTAGTGCCACTGTTATGTTCAAATTGCAGCCTGGCCAGTGGCAAATGCTGTGACATGATCCAGCAACCCAGCCAGGTCTAACTCAGCTTAGCTTGGACTTAGCTGTGGGCCCAGGTGAAGCAGGTGCTTGGGTGCTTTAGGGGCTTACTGAAAAATAATGCAAATAACATGCACCCAGGTATCCCCAAGCCACCCATGTTGCTGACGTTTCAGTGAAATGCATCAGTGAAATGGATTCAGAAATACACACAACGTTTTCAGGCATTGCTGAATGTTTCAACGACACTGAGAAAAACAAAAGAAATAGTGCAGGGCCACTAGTGTTTTATCCATTCCGCATTCCTCCATCGCAGTGTCTCTGGGTGCAAACTGGTGTTAATGGGAAGGATGTTGTCGTAACACCAGAAAGAAGAGTGCTCCTGAAAGAGCTCAAGCTCAGAGTCCAATAGGGGCTTAGCTTTTGCCTCACCTGGCTCTTCCAGTCCTTCCAAAGCTGAGCAGGGGCGCAGCGTCCTCCCCATCACATTGGGCTGGGTCCCGCTGGGTTTCAGGACCTCAGGACTGCAGGGCTGGCTGGCTTTGTTTTTCAAACTTTAATGCCAAACTTTTTCTGGCAAGTAATTTCCACGTTTGAAAGAATTCTGCAATTAAAAGAAACAATATGCCAGCATAACACATTTCAAGGAGCAGCAGAAATCCACAAAGACGCCTAAAAATGATTAAGTAAAATAAACTTTATCTTAATCGTTTCATACGGGGAGTAAACAGAGGAGATTTGCTCGTAACGCCCCGTCATGTACAACAGGCGATTTTTCCGTAACTCTTTTCTAACCGTTTGCATGAGAGCCCAGATGCAAAGTAGCCGCGTGGAGATGGGGAAGATCCTCCAGGAATTGCTTCGCATGTGGAAATGAATTTCAGTTCGGCCACTTCAGAACTCTCTTTTTTCTTTTTTTTGTTTACTTTCCACTGACATGAAATCAGCCGCGATTGCGTCGCATGCGGGATTGGTTAGCCGGTTACATAATGCTTAATAAATCCAAGAGAAATAATATAAAACACATCACCCGGTCTGGGCAGAGGAACAGTATCTCAGCCGCTGTCACTAACTCGCCCGGCCCAGGCATCGGCGAAGCATCTGAGCTGATGCTGCAGGCGTGCAGGGCTGTGCCGCTGCGTGGTGGATGCGATTGGGAAAAACGCTTGTGGCATGTTTATAAGTCTTGAAGACGGACAGATTGCCCGGGCGGACCGTGGGTAATGCTACATTGAAAGGCAGAGTTCACACACCCATGGGAGGGCCGCTCACCCCATCCCACAGGGCAAGCCAGGCACATGCTCCCGCGCCCAGCTCCAGCTGTATCTGCTGCTCGTGTAAGCTATTTCTTCACCCTATTACTTTTCCTCTGGGTACTTTGTAAGATCATAACGGCCCTGTAACAGAAAGAGCAGGATTTGGTGATTGAGTTATTTACACAGATTAATTCCGCAGTGGCAGTACGGAGGAGAGAGGACATCGCGCTGAGACGTCAGCACTGCTGGTCCCTGGGGAGTGAGAACGAAGGCAGGTGACCCAGGATGGGGCTGCCAGGCTAAACACAGAATGATGGTGCTGAATTTTACCCAAAAAAGCGGGGTGTGCAGGAAGAGTGCCGGTACCCGCGGCCCTGCAGTGCCAGCGCCCAGGCTCTCCCGGGCAAGCTGTCCAGCCCGCGGCCACGTTGCCCCAGGCTGCTGCACTGCTCTGCACAGAGCTGCGCTTCTCCTTTCCCGCGTTTCCCTGCCCGCTCGGCTCCCCCGCTTTGCTCCTAGTCCCAGGGAAGAGCTGCTGCCGCCTTCACCCGCCCTGTGCTTAAATACCAACAGAGGAAAAGCGGGGGATGAAGGGGTTAATTACTACAGGCTCGGTGCAAGCCAAGTCTGTAAGTGACTCCCTATTGCTATTTCGAAAAGAGGCTGCCTGGAAAGGGAAAGGGGAAAGGAAAAAAAAAAAAGAAAAAGAGAGGTTTACTTTACAACCATCATTATTTCATCTGCAGAGTTTATACAATGGAAAATAAAAGCCAGCGTATGCGAAGTCAAATCATTGCTGTTTCATTAATGGTATGGAAATCGTTTTGTTTTTATAGGGGAAAAACAAATGTGAACTTGATGTGTGTGTGCGCGAGCACATGCAAGTCCCTTCACTGCAAAGGGCAGAGCAGTGAAATCCAGAAATAAAAAATGACTCAGAGGCCGTAGGATCTATGAGTCAGTTGAGCTGTTGTTGTTTTTACACACAAGGAGAGCACAATATGGCAGATAATTGCCCATGAGCCCTCCTGTCGCACGCGTCCCTGCCAGCCCGGCCGTCCTGCGGCAGCACGCCTGCCCCCTGCTAGCCTGCACCGGCAGTGGGCACCGGCCGGACCCTGCACCAGCACCCAGACCTCCAAGACAAACAAGGGCCCAGAGGGATGGAGTGGGGGTTGTCCCAGCAGGAACAACTTTGGGGGATAGAAAGTGAAATCTGGGGCGGGAAACTTGAGATCTGCTGGAGGGGAAGCATCTTGCTGTGGATGGAGGAGAAGGGTCCCTGGTGTTACCTAATTTCAGTGCCCTGGGCATGGGCAAGACGGGATGTCATGGTGGAAGGAGGAGGTGAGCAGCTCCAAGGGCAGATGCACTTGGGTCAGGCGCACTTCCCCTGTCCTTGCCCACTGGCACAGACATCAACTGACCAAAATCAAAAACACTTCGGCTAAATCCACCCCGCAGAGCACTGTGCGCCCAGCTCTCCCAGACGGTGCAGGCTTTGTTGGGGCACGACCTTGGGGTACCTCGGTATGAAACGTCCCAACGGCCCGAAGGCAGAGCCATTGCGCTGACGCATAGGCAACTTGTGAGAGGTACCCAAGAAACACCGGAGATTACCAAAGCAGAAGGACGGACAATATTCTGCAGAGCTCGTCTCTCCCCAGGGTGAAGTTAGATCATGATGTAATTTAAGCATCTGAAAGAGATTGGAGAAGTCTGCTGGTACGATCCATACCCAATTTACTTTGAAATGGGACTAAGCAGTATTTGCTAAACACTTAATTTAAAGGGATATTTTCACAAAGGAAAAATAAGTGGTGGAATAAGTCAGTTACCAGCCTGTTTGAAGAAGGTCCAAGCAAACCAGAAATGTATACTGCATGTCTTTCTGGCACCAGGAAACACTGATGTCTAACGCAATCAAAATCAGTCCCTTTTTATTCACCAGGAAACTTTACTGGCTCGTTCCTTGCTCCATACTGTACTCTGCCAAGTACAGTATTTATTATGCAGGACGACGTGGGACCACATACCTGAGGGCAGAGCCTGGTCCTGTGCAGCGTGAGCACTGCTGGGTTTCCTGTGGGAGCCAGGGGCTTGTGCCTCGCAGGGGCAAAAAGCAGGATAATAAGCTTTTTCAGCTCCACTTGGTCTGGCCCACCTCTCCTATGAAGAGATTGTTTGTAAAACACCTTTGGTTCAGCAGCTGAAAGTTGCACCAGGTCCCACCACTGGAGAACACAACTGTGCTGGAGGAAGCCGAGCTGCGTCTGAAATAAAAGTACAACAGCTTGAGGTCTAGTTCTGGGGAGATCCTGCAGCACTGCAGGGTGCCGCAGAGACTGGGCACTTTCCGACAGATGGGATCTAGCTCAAGCCAGAGCTGACTGTGGGAAATCTGGGACCTCTGTTACAGGAGTCATGCAGGACAATTGCAGTGGGGACTCCTGACCCTGCATAGGATCTCCCAGGACTCAGGAATTACCCTGACGTAGCCCATCCATGGCACTGGTGGTTGCTTTGTGAAGGAGGCAGCTCAGGAGTAACCTGCCAATGGAGAACACCAAGGTCCTGGTGTTCTCACATGGGTCAGCGAGAGAGCAGAGCCCATCAGCCCTGCTGCTGTTTTAATCTTAAAAACAAGTACGGTATATAATAGGGAAAGAATTTGTTTGTTCTCATAATAATTTTATGAGAAGCACTGTTCTTGTGTAGTCATGTCATTAGCCATGGATGAAAGCCCAAGGCAAAGCCGAACCCTGAACTCGGCAGTGGATGAAGGACTCGCCGTTGAGCCCAGGCTCAGCCAGGTGGGAAAGCAGGTCTCAGCGCAGGTTGGGTTTCTGTGGGGGGCTGACCCTGCCTGGAGTCCAGGTGCCCACCAAAGCTGCTCCATCACCGCCCTTCCCTGACTAGACAGGGGAGAAGTATAACAAAAGGCTCGTGGGTCGAGATAAGGATAGGGATAGATTGTTCACCAGTTGCCATCATGGGCGAAACAGACTAAACTTAGGAATCCATCTAGTTTATCACCAAGCAAAACAGAGTAGAGCAGAGAAATAAAATGAGAAATTAAAACACCTCCCCCCACCCCTCCCTTCTTCCCAGGCTCAACTTCACCTCCGATTTCTACCTACTTGCCGCCTACCAGCGGCACAGGGGGACAGGGAAGGGGGTTGCGGTCAGTTGATCACACATTGTTTCTGCTGTTCCTTCCTCCTCAGGGGCAAGACTCCTCACACGCTTCCCCTGCTCCCTCCCAAGGGAGACAGCCCTCCGTGAGTTTCTCCAACATGAGTCCTTCCCATGGGCTTCACAAACTGCTCCAGTGTGGGTCTCTCCCACAGGGTGCAGACCTTCAGGAGCAGACTGCTCCAGCATGAGTCCCCCACGGGGTCACAAGTCCTGCCAGCAAACCTGCTCTGGCGTGGGCTCCTCTCTCCACAGGGCCACACGTCCTGCCTGGAGCCTTCTCCAGCATGGGCTTCCCATGAGGTCACAGCCTCCTTCAGGTGTCTCCACCTGCTCTGGCATGGGGTCCTCTGTGAGCTGCAGGTGGAATCTCTACACCCCATCATCCCTCCTCCATGGGCTGCAGGGGGACAGCCTGCCTCACCATGGTCTGCACCACAGGCCACAGGAGAATCTCTGCTCCTGCTTCTTCACTGACCTGGGTGTCTGCAGAGTTTCTTACACCTTCTCCTCTCTCTGGCTGCAAAAGCTCCCATGCTTGGTTTTTTTCTTCTTAAACATGTTATCCCAGAGGCCCTACCACTGTTGCTGATGGACTCGGCCTTGACCATCAGCAGGTCTTTCTTGGAGCCGGCTGGCATTGGTCTGTTGGACACAGCGGAAGCTTCTAGCAGCTTCGTGCAGAAGCCACCCCTGTGGCCTCCCCACTACCAAAACCTTGTCACGCAAACCCAAACCAGTTTCCATCAGGGCACTTGCCCGGGGGTGTCCAGGAGCAGCATGGCTGCAGGTTTGAGATACAGGTGCTCCCAAGTCCCGGATTTAAGCATGCTGCTGATTAGGAAACACCTCACAGCACGGCAGCTAATCTCCCAGGCCTTAGTCTCTCCAAGCATGAAGCCTGGGGATGACAGGTTGTCTGACCTGTGCTGAAAAGACGACGCAGAGAGCTCCCGGAGCCGCTGCAGCAGCGGCGAGCTGGGAAGCCCCCTGCAGCTGCTGAGTTAGCATCAACCTCACCCTGGGGTGCTTAGGGACACACAGAAAAGAGAGGGTAGATGTCGCTGTAAACCATTTATGACCTAAAAATGATCAATTCTTCTTTGTCCTTGAAAAATATAAGCAATTCAAGGGCAAATTGCCCTTAAATTGTGGAGAATCCCCATGCACCTTGGGAGAGGGAGAGCTGGAGGGATGCAAGTGCCTGAGCATCTCAAACCAAGCCCTTCTCCTTAAGCCCATCTGGTGTTTAGTTGTCACAGAACAGCACGCCAGAGAGAATATTTGAGAATTAAAACTGCTCATTCTGCCCCACGGCAAAAACGAATGGCCTGCACATGACATTGCTTTGGTTATGAAGCGCTTTCTCCTTCCCTCTAACGAATGCACCGTGCCTCCACCCCCCTGCACCCCAGGCTTGCTCCTTACTGATTTGTCCTCCCTGCAGCATGCAGAAAAAAATGGAGCCAAAGTTAGGGGGTAAATGACCTACCTGCTATCTGGGGCTGCACTGGCAGAGACAAACTAATTTGAGCCCTGTTCATCCCACTGGTTCTTAGCGCTGCAGTCACCGCTGGCAGCCGAGCGCCTGGCAAGCGAGCGAAAAGCTCATCTGTTGGGAGCTGACTGCTTCCGTGGCTGCAGGGATGGGACTGGTATGAAGTTCTCTTGGAGAGCTGTTTTAGATGACTCTTTTATGGGGGAAGACTACAGCGGTGGTGCTTCAATAGGCCTCGCAGGTGGCCAAGTGAAGAGCGTGGATGCCCTGAGGGCGATGAGAGGCTGGAGGGCTGCCCCAATGTGCTCAAAAAACCATCCCGATGTCCATGGGTGGTGGCATCACCCCTGCTGCTCTTGCAGGAGACTCAGGCACTTTTGGTGTAGTTTTTTCCCTTTACTCCTCTACTTGAAAATCGTCTCATATTCTCTCAGTAACCTCTCTGGGGTCCCAGTTATAGATACCAGAAGACTTGATCCTGTTCTCGTGCACAAGAGAACAAGCCTTCCTATTGATAGGAAGCCAAGCCCACTGTGAGCCCACCTATCGGTGACTTCAAACCATCTTTCCAACTGTCGTTCCACAATAACTTTGACTAACTGTACTATTTATTGGCTCACATCACATCCTTATGGCTTCAATTTATTTTTGGAAAACTCAACCCACATTTAATTAGTTTATAGTTTGTTCCAAGTTTTGCTTATCCAGCTTTTTTTTGTCTCTCTCTTTTTTTTTTTTTTGAAGTTTGTATTTTGATGTTTAGCATTTGCCTTGGCAACATCTGGAACCCCTTTATGGAAGTGTATTGTTACTTTTACTGCTCGTGCAGCTTTATTAAATCATCTGAGTATTAATATTGAAAGTGTTCATCTGGGTCTAATCAGGGCCAAGATGAGTGATGTGGCAGTCAAATTGTACCTACAAGCCCATGGTTCAAGGACACAAAGTCCTGAAGAAACTCTGTGCTCTTCTTTTTAGCTTCCTAGGAGAAGGAGGAGAGGGAAGAAAAGAGATATTCCTGCTCTGACCTTTCTTGCAGAGCAGATAACAGAATCACAGCCTGAGCTAGTTTAGAACAATTTGTCTCCAAAGAATTTTGTCCAGTTACTGCTATATTTCTGGAACTTGTTTCCATATTTAACTCTTTCATCTGCCCTGGCTTTTCCGCTCCGCAGTGCGAATGACTGCCAAACCAAGATCCCCACCACGCGTGTCAGTACAAAACTGCTGGGGCTGACGTTTTGCTCCGAGACCTCAAGCAAACCCTCAGTGTAAACAAGTAAATAATGTACCTTGTGGGTGTAAATACATAAATAACAAACTCCATCATTCTTCTGCATCAGCGACATCTACAATCCGGATTTGTCTGTTTGCTTCTCCTCTGCAGGGCCCCCAAATATCCCTGGGGTGATGGTGCTGAGCCCACCGTCCTGCACGAGTGTGCTGTGGGCACAGCATGAGCCAGGGCATGGGGCGATTGAGCTGAAGGCATGAAAGAAGAGATATGGCAGCGACACCACCAGAGCACAACTCTGGGTGTGGTAGGGCTGGGGTTTGGGGTGGGGGGGACCAGTTTACCTTCAATTCTCTGTAATAACACCAATAGAGTGAGGTGGCTGTCACTGTAGATCAAAAGCCCTGTGCAAATGCTGGGCTTAATTTCTGATCCATGTTCAAAACTCATCCTTGAGAGGAGTTTTCCCTGGGATCCTGTGAGTCCTGCCCCAGCAGAGCAAGGCAGGGAGGCCAGAGTGGCTGGCGTTGGCTGCAGGTGCTTCAAATCCTGGCTGAATTCATGATTTCTGTAGCCAACCCATGGATGGATGTGGGGTGCTGGGTCTGTTGAGGTCACCCACAAAATCCTCAGGTGCCTCAGAGCAGCCCCATGGACAGGGGAGATGCTGAGCGAGAGGTTGTGGGCAGCATCCTCACTCGCTCTGCTGCTGGCTCCCCCGATGCCTTGCGCAACACGATCCTGGCGGAGCCACATTTTAAGCCTTGTATGGGTCATTTAAACCAAAATTTCCTCCTTCCAGCCTTTAGATGCAACAGGCTTTTCTTCTGCAGCCAGGTTTCCCCTCTGCCGTTAACCCTCACCCTACACACGAGGCCACGGGAGCTTGTAAACGGTTTATTCCTGTGCGGGAGCCTTCCAGCAGCACTTTAAAGGCTGTCAGATGGAGAGGGGTCTGGACTGGTGAGCGAAGCAGAGCAGGCACGTGAGATGCTGTCAGAGCAAGCTGCACACCCCAGATTTGGGAAGCAGATAAGTTAAAAATCCCTTTTTGTTGTTGGGACAGTATACGAGTTAAAAAGGAAAGGGACTGTGGCCATGACAGGTCACAAATGTGACCACCAAGAACGCAGGAGGTCCTGCAGGTTGCCCACGGACCCAGGGTGCCCACAGAACCCCTCTATCAGGAGCTCAGGGTGTTCCTCTATCAGGGCCTTGCTTGCAGAGGCTGAAGTTTCACAAGCCACAGTGGGGGATTTTGCAAGTTGTTTCTTGTTCGAACTAACAGCCGGTGGCGGACAACCCCTGCGGCGATGCTGCAGCGCAGTGAGCCGCAACTGCCCTTTGCACAGGGGCCGGGAGCACCCAGCGCTGCCGGGCAGCTTGGGGAAGCAGCAGCCAGAGGAGCATGGGTGTCTGAAACCTCTGAAAAATTAGCTCCTGTGTTCCAGGTTCCTACCTGAACACACTGGTGTGTATTTATTAAGTAAAAAAAATAATATATATATTCCTCAGTGGCTTCTTAAAAAAAAAATAAAATAAAAACAACATTTAGCAGCCTTAAAACAGGAAGTTTAAATTTAGCTGGGATTTATCCCTTAACCAAGCATAGTTCATTCACCCTTTGTACAAAAATAGAGATAATTTTATGCCAGTGAGATACACGCAGAGCGGCTCACACGGGCAGCAGTTATTCCTGCCGCTGCAGCCGGATCCGGCACTCCAGGGGCAGGAGAGCAGCTGGTGCGGGGCCGGGGCAGTGGGGGGAGCAGCCCTTGTTGCCCCAGAGCTCGGGAAGTCTCAGCCCATCATTTATTGCCAAAACCACAGATGCTCAGGGGGTGGATGGCAAATATTTCCTGGCTTGGGCTTGTTGGATGGGCAGAGGGAGGATGAGGAGGCAGCAGGAGAGGAGGGAGCTGCCCCAGCCTGGCCGTGCATCCCTCCCCAACACCTCTCTCCCACAGGGAGGGGAGTAAATAAAAGCCTCAGGCACGCAGAGCCCTGGAAGAGCCCCACTGCAGACCCTGCATGCACTCAGGGTGAGGGGAGATGCCAATTTGAGCCGAGGTTGTAGAGGAAGAAATAAACTTCCTCTTGGTGGCAAACGGGACGGGAAACACAGAGTGGAAACAAGGTTCTTTGCAGCTTCCCGGGCTCGCGTCCGGCAGGACCTGCCTCTGCGCCACCGGCATCCCTCCATCTCCTCTAGGCTTTGGCATCACCTAAAGCACATTTGGCCAAGCAGTGGAACAGAATGAACGGTGTAAACAAATGCATGGAGAAATAGGGTCAGTTTGGTCTCCTCCTCCTCCACCGGTCGTGTGAATCGCTGAGAAGAGCAGTTCTTTTTCCTCACCACTGCCGCCTCTCTGCCCCGCAGCTTGCTGTGCTGGTGCCCGCCGCAGCCTGAAGACCAATCTCTGCAAGTGGTGCGACTCCACGCCGCCGGCTTGCGAGGAGAAGGTGTGCTACAGCAACTGCAACCTCAACTCCTACTGCGAGGACCCGTACGAGATCTGTGTGGCCATATGGTAAGCAGCAATCCCCTCCTCAAGGGGAGCCGTGGGGGGAAAAGGGGTTCGCAGGGCAGCAGCTCAGGGGAATACACATGTACGTACCCCTGCACTTGAATTGTTGCCCCGTAAATTAATTCAGGAGTTTCTCTTCCTCCTCCTTTGACTCTATTATTAAAAAAAAAACAAAACAATTTGCAGTAAAAAAATATTTGGTCTGCCCTATAATTAGTACTGGTTTATTTTCTAAATAAATGAAGCATTTAAGTGCCTGACACAAAGTGTGGCAAGTTTGCTGTGAAACTTCTAAACCCCCATAAGCCCCTGAATTTAGCTTTGCAGGCTGAACCCACTGGGCAGCACCAGCAGCCCTGACCCCCAAACCTGTGATGTCCCACTGCATCGGGCTGGTGAAACCCAGGTTCACATGTGTGGGTGCAGCCGAGGTCTGTCCCCATGGACGTCTGACCTGGTACCGAACTGGGGTTTAGCCCGCTGCGTTTAACCCACCTCCTTCCCATCCCCTGGGAAAGGCCCTTTTCTCTTTCTCCTGGAGATGCCTGGAAGGGAAACACAACCTTGCATTTCAGGCCAAGCATACGCTGCCTCGTTTGCCCGGAAGAGTGCCTCCCCCAGCTTTTTTAGTCTCCATGAGCAAAACTGAAAAAAAAAAACCCATCCATTTTGGGTCTGCCCAGAGTGATTTTCTCCTCTTTCCCTTTTAATTTAGCTGCCAAAGTGAAAGCCAGCCAAGCACTTATCGCTAGGCTTTATCTCAACCTGCTAATTAGTGTGAATTCTGTACGCCTCGCTTTCAGTAGGAGTTTGCCTCAACATAATTGTTGCATTATGGACTTTAAAAAAACCCAAAACATAAAACCAACAAGAAACCCAAACACACAAACAAAATCCACCCCCTGCTCTAAATTCCCCTACACGCACATGGAGAAGTCACCTTAAATCCTCGGTAGGCAGCTCACATCTTGCTGGCTTTTCCCATTGACAGCTTATGTGTACAGGAAAAAGCAAGACCCTTGCAGAATAAATCCCCACACCAGGAAAGCAATCCCACGGCACGGGATGAGGCTGCACCTTGCATCATGGACTGGGTGGGGTGAGATAGTTGTGGGGTCACAAATAACCTTCTGGCCCCACAGCCTCCTCCCAGTATCTCCTACCCCATCCTAAGGCCCATCCTGAGATTAAGACCCCCGCAGGCAGGGCTCACCTCCAAGCCAGCTTCGCTGCCTGTTCCCTACTTGCAGAGGCATATTTGAATCATCTGAACTTGCTCTGTGTGGGTATCACAGTCACAGCAGCAGCTTTGGCCCCACGCTCACATCCTCCAATATGCCCAGCCTGGGCAGACCACAGAGGAGAGATCATGCCCTCCTGGGTGGGACTCTTAGCTGGAAGCTCCTCTGACAAATTACCTGGGAACACCAAGAAAATGTGGGGAGCACTGAAACCAGGGGATTTCACCAGGAAAAGGATGACAGATTTGGGTTCTTCCCCCTGCTTTTATGTCTGACTTCCCAGCTGACCTCAAAGATACCATGAAACCTCTCCATACCGTCACCCTCACACTTTGCACAGCTAGGCTGGGAAACAGAGACTGTCCCTGGACAAGTAATTAATGACTGTAATTTCCTTTGAATGCTTCAAGGAGCAGCTGCAATGCTCACCAGCCGCTCATAGCCTTTGTGGGGCTGGTCATTCCCCGTCACTCGTCCTCACCCCGGGGCTGCCCTACAAACCCAACCAGTGCCAGGTTACCCTGCCTCCTCTGGGGAAGGCTCCAGAAACAAGGGATGAACTCTGGCATTCTGCTCTCAGTTCTTAATTAGGTCTTAATTACCCATTGGCTCTACAAGGCAGGTGCTGATCCTCCCCGTAGGAGAAGGGCTGCATCACAGGTTGCGTTTCCCCAGCAGTGTTCACTGGTGGTGCAGGAGCCGTTCGACCCCGAGCTGTGCAGCACGTCTTGCATGCCATGCCAGCAGCCTGCATTAGCTCTGTGTGACTCTCCAAGGGTCAGAGGCTCCATTGCAACACCAACAGCTGCCTCCTAATCCCATCTCCAAGCTCCAGCTTCACCAGCTGCCACTACCTACCCCACCAAGGGACATAACCCAGTTCATGCTTGGCCACTCCTAAATCCACTTGGGCACCGCAGATTTTGAGGATCTCCACCATTTGCTCCCCAAACCTCTTCCCTCACCCAGCCTGGTAAACAGCGGGTGGAGGTGAAGCCATGCGTCCAACAAGGATGACGCCACCATGCACCAAAAGAAGGGAGCTCCCACGCACCGGGACGTGGCTGTGCCAGACCACCTACCCCGGCACCCTCGTGTTGAGCCATCGCTGCCTCAATCCCTTGGGAGAGCTGGGGTTTTCCAGCAAAACGAGCACTCTGTGCTTGAGGAGTCAGGCAATCAGGGCCAAACCCATCCTTTAGCTCTACGTGTGACACTCTTCCACGGCTTTAATGGGAGCCCAATCTAGATGCTGCTGAACAAAAACAGTGGCGTGCGAGAAGGACCTAACCTTCTCCTAACTAACCAATGCTGAGCGCCGGTGGTTAAATTTTGGTTAAAAAACGCTCTAAGGACAGTGGCAGTACGGAACCTGGAGCGACGAGCCACGTTTCAGTGAGTAGCTGGCGTTTCATGAATGGCACTTTTTGGTAACAGGCCTTGCAATATTTCAGCTGTTCTCACTGTGCTTGCTGAACACTCATGTGCAGTTGAACTCAACACGGGTACTGGGATACTCTGCATCTTCAATCCAGAAAGGGAAAAATCTCTTGGGAAGCCTTCACCCCACCAGCTCCCATCTCTCAGCTGGTGGGAGGGATACCTCAGTCTCCCCTGGCTGATGTTGTGACCATCTTTGATGCAGGGGGTGTTACATAGAGCTGAAGAAATATGCAGTGATTAAAGGAAAAAAAAGCAGATCCGTCCTTTCTTTCTGAAACAAAGACCAAACTCCCTAGAAATCCCAAGAAACTGCACTTCTACCTCCCTCTTAATTCTCTAAATGGCAATAAGGAGGATGGAGGCTTATTTGCCACCGCACCCCTGGCTATGCTGAGCCCCAGCCCCGATGAGGACCAGGACATCACCGGGTGGCACAGCAGGCTTTGGCTGCAGCTGCTCAGTGTCTGAAGCAGACACGGCCCCACGGCCCAGGACCTCTATCACCTTCACATTATAATTTGGCAGCTCCAAAGGTCAAGCCACTTCTAGAAATAGCCCTGACCAGCGACTGAAGGGCCCTACTGCCGCGGGTCACCGGAGGCAGGAGCAAACGGCCCTGCAAGGACAGGGCCCACAACCGGCAGTTAGCGGAGGGACGAGGCGGCACGAACGGGCTGCCCCGGCACACGGGGGCTGAGGGGAGCGGGAGGGAGCTGCAAGCCAAGCAGCGGCTGGGGAATTGGTGTTCGGCCCCCACGTCCCCTGCACAGATGAAATTCAGGCGGCACAGACCCCAGCCGCTGGTGGGGCAGAGATGTTACGACCTGTGTTGCAGCAGAGGTGACATATGCGGTGGGACCTTCATTCTGGAGGGTTTTCTTAGGATCTTGCAGCCCCAAAACCCACTGGCCTAGCAGCTGGGATTGGTAAAGGAGGGATTTTGCCCCAGATCCCAGCCAGGGCACACAGCCTTAGGGTTGGGACTACCTGATCCAAGGCGTGATTATAAACTGGTGAATTATCTGCTGGAAACAAGCAGGATCTCTGGCTCACATCCTACTGCTGGCACGTGCTAAACATTTCTCTTTTCACTATTTGGAAGAGATAAAGGGCTTTACAAAGCCCCTCCAAAGCACGTATAATTAGAATTATACCAGAGGCCCTGCAAACAAGCCATTCCCTACACAGCTTAAGACCACTGATCTTAAAACCAGATTTAAGATGACACGCAGGTGACACACAAACTGAGCTGCTAGACTAACGCTTTGTCGGTTCATCTGGCACATGCAGGAGACAGGACAACGAGAGCATCAGGATCAGCACGCTCTGCCACAACCCTCACCGCCCCATCGAAAACCTCATGGTCCCCAACTACAACACCTCACGCTGCATCATGACCCATCAGCCCAGTGAGGACGGGATCATCTACATCTGCGGCTGTGTGGACGAGCAGGAGTGCAACGATAAACTTATCTTTGAAAACCACACCAACGGTGAGTGTTTTTGTTAATGCTGTTTACAGGGGGAAAGCACCCACTGTTAATAACAAATAACTTGTATTTCCAACGGAGTAGGAGATGCAATGCCAGAAGGAGCTCTTTCAGCATCTTCTTTGACCTCTCTATAAAGCCAGACAAAATTTGTACCCTGTTACTGAGCTCAGGATTTTGTCTGGGGCTAAACCATCCCTCCCAGAAATGCCTCCAGTCTTGCTCTGGAAACACAGAATCATGGAATCGTTTAGGTTGGAGAAGACCTTTCAGATCATCAAGTCCAACCGTTAACCTAGCACTGCCAAGCCCAACACTAAACCTTGTCCCAAAGCACCACATCTACACGTCTTAAATACCCCCAGGGATGGTGACTCCACCACTTCCCTGGGCTGCCTGTTCCAGTGATCGATAACCCTCTTGGTGAAGAAATTGTTACTTGGGAGAAGAGAACAACACCCACACGGCTACAACCTCCTTTCAGGTAGTTGTAGAGAGCGATAAGGTCTCCCCTGAGCCTCCTCTGCTTCAGACTAAACAGTCCCNNNTCACTGCCATGGTCCTGCTGGCCACACTATTCCTGATACCAGCCAGGATGCTGTTGGCCACCTTGGCCACCTGGGCACACTGCTGGGTTCAGCTGGCTGTTGACCAGTACCTTCAGCTCCTTTTCTTCCAGGCAGCTTTCCAGCCACTCTGCCCCAAGCCTGTAGCACTGCCTGGGGTTGTTGTGACCCAAATGCAGGACCTGGCACTGAGCCTTGTTCAACCTCATATAATGGGCCTCTGCCCATTGATCCAGCCTGTCCAGATCCCTCTGTAGAGGCATCCTGCCCTCAAGGTGATCAATACTCCCTCCCAACTTGATGTCATCTGCAAACTTACTGAGGGGGCACTCGATCCCCTTGTCCAGACCATTGACAAAGACATCAAAGAGAACCGGTCCCAACACTGAGCCCTGGGGAACACCACTTGTGACTGGCCACCAACTGGATTTAACTCCATCGACCACAACTCTTTGGGCCCGGCCATTCAGCCAGTTTTTTATCCAGTGAAGAGTACGTGGGTCCAACCCATGAGCAGCCAGTTTCTCCAGGAGAATGGTGTCAAAGGCTTTACTAAAGTCCAGATAGACAACATCCACAGCCTGTCCCTCATCCACTATGGCAATGGAAAAATCCACTGTCTCTCTGTAGGCTCTGCTCTTCAGCACAGGGCGAATCAGCTGGGGAACCCAGAAGCTGATGTAACCTGACATGAGTTGATGCTCTGAAAGCTTTAAATAAATCACACCAGAGTAAATCCTGCCCCAGCACAGCCACGGGAACCGCTGGCATCCACCACAGCTGCAACCCAGAAAGGTGATGGTGCCGGGCGCGGGCTCAGCATGAGGCAGCATCTGCCCTGCTCTCTCCTGGGGACTTCTGCAGCGGTGTTTCCCCTGGGCAGGGACAGCCAGAGCCGTCCTAGTGCTGTACACATACGTGTGCACAGCTTGGCATGCCTGTAGATGCTTCTGCAGATAGCTGAAGACCCAACAGGAGCTGCAAATCCAGAGGAGGGAAAACAGAGAGGCAGCTCGTTTCTGAACCTTGGGAGGGTTGTGTACTTTGGAAACGCTTCCAGCTAGATCCTGAGCCTTTGGGGGCTCGTCCAAACCTCCCTAACTCCAAAGGGACCAGGTTTATCCAAGTGCCCATCAAGAATCTCACCCATAACAAAAGCAAAGCAAAACTGCTCTGATTTTCCATAATTACAGAGCAATGAGATGCTGAAAATGAGCCTAAGCATAACCTGCAAGTCAGCAGCACGTCTCCCACAGTGCAAAGAAAAATGAAAAAAAAAAATTCACATAAAATGCAAATTTTCAGAACAAACAAGCCACTTTTAATGAAGGCAAACGATGCTAAATTTGGCAGTTCTTTGCTGCTTCCCGAGCCAAACATAACAGGTACACACACTTCTAGGGAGAGATAGTCAAATCCCAAAGCTGATGCTGGGATATGTAATTTCACACAAAAATGACAACTGGCTCATTGGAAATGCCACCCCCACTGAAGACTTCCAGCCAGCCTCCTCCTGCCAGCCCCCCAGAAAGTGCCGAGGAGCCAGAGCAGTGCGGGCCTTAAACCACTGTCTCCCCTTTGATTTGGTTGGTGGGACCACCTTGGGAAGCCCCAGGCTCAAAGACCCCATTGTTTACATCCTTTTCTTCTGCTTTAAAGGATCATTTGCATTTTAAATGTTATCTTAAGATCATCTTCACCAGCATAGACAAACACCAAGCAGACAAACACCTAACAGAGATGAGCATTCCTCCTGCAGCTGAAGCAGGTGGATATTTTCCCCCGTTTCTCCATGAGCCTTAAGTAAAATGATCAGGTCCAGGCTGCTGGGTGGCACTTGCCACAGCACCAGGGCCGCAGGGCACCCCATCAGAGCTCAGAGATGAACACATAGAGGCATAATTTCCTGAAGCTATGCAAGCAAGAGCCCAGCAGACACCTTGCGACCATACCTGGTAGGGTTAAGCATGCAGAATCCTCTCCACCCCCGTGACGGCCTGGCCCTGGAGGTCCACCTCCCCCTGGCAGGGGTGGAAAGACCCACGCAGCGATGCTGAACGAGGCACGTGTGTACAGACCTGCGCTTATCACTAGAGCAGCTACGTTTGTTCGCTGTGGAAGGGGTCTAAGCCGTGCTGCAATCCTTCTGTATCCAAGGACTTGCATCAGGAAGGGGCATCCTCCTGAAGGAATCTGCTAAAGTTCTGTTAACTTCCCCCTTCCAGGACTCATGCATGCAACTCCCTTAAAAATATCTTCTCTTCCTTCAGAGTTCCAAAGATGGGATCATAAGCATCGGGTAAACCCATTAAAGCAGTAGGTGATATCCAGGCCTAACGCTTTCCAAAATAAACATATTCCTGAGTCAGTTATTGATTTATATCAGTTTAGGTTGATCTTGTGGTTTGAACCTGATGCCTATTTTAGAAACGCTTTCACAGCCTCGCAGAAATTAGCTGCAGCACATTTTTTTGAAATTTGCCAAGGAAAATAGCTAAACGCTCTGTTTTTCCAGAACCTGAATTATGATCTGCACACACTGAGGTCAAGCAGCGAGAGTTTTGCTTATGGAATGATTCTTATCCCTCTTCCCCTGGGTTATTATACTTGGCAGAAAAACCTCTGAGTAAGATTTTACTTGAATATCTCTACTGAAGTCAGCATGTTTATTCCAGGAATCGTGAACATCAAAGGATCAGACAATTATATGTTGTGTGAGGGTTAAGGCTTTTTGTGCGCTCCCCCCGCCCCGACGATCTGAAGGCTGACAGGAGTTTAAAAGAAATCAAACAAAGGCAGCCATGCCTGCTCAGTTGATGGGTTCAGTGTCGTAACGGGGCGAGGAAGGAGATGCCAACACCGAAACAATGCTACTTTATCCTAATTATTACGCAAAGCACCCCAGTGGTCCCCCTGGGAGGCACCGTCCTGCACGCTGCCCACCCCCCCAGCATCCTTCCTGGCTCTCCGGCGCCACAGGGCTCCGGCAAAGCCCCATCCCCAAAGCCCCTCAGAGATTAGCTCTGCTCGAGCCTCGCCTCAGCTTTATCCCCGTTATTTCTGTCCCGGCTCTGCTCGCCGCGAGTGCAGGCAGCGCCTGGGAGCCACCGAAGGGCGGCTGAGCTGCTCTGGTAGCAGCAGCGGGGTCTCGCAGGCCGCACCACGGGCCCCCTTGGCACAGACCAGCGTCCCGAGCTCTCGTGGGATAAAGGGAGCTACGTCTGCGCAGCCCCCTCAATAACCGCCTGCATCTGGGTTCTTTGCCCGGGGGGGGGGGCGTTTGTGCGCAGCGTGGCCCCACAAAGGGCTGCGCTTCATTAACGGCTTCACATATTTCCCTCCTCCACGTGATGAAAACGAGCTGTTGCAGGCGCGGCAGCAACACCCTCGCCTCTGCTTTCCTCCCTGCAGGCTACTCCATGCTGCAGAGCAAAGAGGTCATCCCGGTGGCCGCCATCAGCCTCCTGCCCCCGCTGCTGGTGGCAGTAATGATCACGGTGATATTTTACCTCTGCCGCACGCAGAAGCGGCGCAAGAGAGCCAAGGCGTGGGGCGGGAAGCCGGGGCAGCCCCCAGCGCTGCTGGAGCCGGGGAGGGCTGCCGAGCGTGAGGAGAAGTTGTCCGTGCTGATGGACGAGAGCCCGGCCGGCGCCAGCACCGCCTGCATCAGCAGCCGTCCCGCCGAGCTGCTGCCCATCGAGCTGGATGAGATGGTGGGCAAAGGGCAGTTCGCGGAGGTGTGGAGGGCCAAGCTGAGCCACAGCCGCTCGGGGCAGTACGAGACGGTGGCTGTGAAGATCTTCCCCTGTGAGGAGTACTCCTCCTGGAAGAACGAGAGCCAGATCTTCACCGACGCCAGCCTGAAGCATGACAGCGTCCTGCAGTTCCTCACTGCTGAGGACCGAGGCACGGGGCCCCGCCGGGAGTACTGGCTCATCACCGCCTACCACAGCCGGGGCAACCTCAAGGACTACCTCTCCCACCACATCCTGAGCTGGATGGACCTGCAGAAGATGGCGGGCTCCCTGGTGAGCGGGGTGGCCCACCTCCACAGTGACTACACCACCTGCGGCAGGCCAAAAATCCCCATCGCGCACCGGGACATCAAAAGCACCAATGTCCTGGTGAAGAACGAGCAGGAGTGTGTGCTCTGCGACTTCGGCATCGCCATACGCCTCGACCCTTCCCTGACGGTGGATGACTTTGCCAACAGCGGGCAGGCAAGTATGACCCACCAGCCCTCCCTGGAGGGCACCCTTTGCAAACCACCCCAGTCACCCCGCAGCCAAAGCCCTCACCCACCCCTGCTAACACCTCTCTCCTCTTTGCGGGCAGGTGGGCACCGCCAGGTACATGGCCCCGGAGGTCCTGGAGTCCAGGGTGAACCTGGAAGACCTGGAGTCTTTTAAGCAGATGGATGTCTACTCCATGGCCCTTGTTTTGTGGGAAATGGCCTCCAGATGTGAAGTGGTAGGAGGTAGGAGCATCGCACCGGGGTTGCCGCGTGCCTTTTTCTCCCGTCCTCCCCATACAAGGACACGCCTCACCTCATGTCTCCAGCGGCAACACTGGACCTGATTTGAGGTAGCTCAGGTCTCTGCAGGGCTGCTAAGAGCCAGCAGCAGATCCTCGCCCATGGCTGCCAGTCCTGTGTGCCATGGGGGCCAACTCGGTGGCTGAGGAGCAGGATGGGACCCCAGGGGGTCATCTGGTCCAGCCCCCGCTCAAAGCCAGCCAAGTCACATCCGAGTCAGCACTGGTGGTGCCAAGCAAACCAAGCGGGAAGAGCTGAAGCTGCCTCCCTCTCCCAGCCACAAGCACTGGTGTTTTTCAGACAACACCAAAGAGTTTATGTTGCAACAGGGACTCGCAAACTCCGGTCTCCAACAGAGCCACATCCTGGCATCTGAAATTGCGTGTACCCAACATTCAATTAACTGCCCTGCTGTCGGCCTTTGCCTGCCTTGCTGCCCGCTCCCCTCTCGTCCCTTTTTAGCACGCTCGGCTTCCTACCGTGTCCCACCTACTTGCAACAGAAGCCTGTGGAGCTGCCAGAAGCTCCAATCCTTGGCAAGAACACTGCCCCAGCAGCCCGATGTGCCCCATGTTCAGCGGTGGGAGTTCCTTGCCTGGCTCAGATGCCCGGTGCATCCTTTGCTCCCGAGCCAGCGTCCCAGGCCATCCTTCCCCCACATTTCACTTGAATTTGCATCCAGGCAAGAGCTGTCAGAAACCAGGGTGGCCTCTGACCTCTGTAACAGGGAGTGGCTCCTTGGCCTCCCACAACATGGGGCTGCTCTTCTGGAAGGGCCTTTCCTCCCCTAGCCCACGGCAGGAACCTGGATGCTGGTACCGTAGTCACCTCTCCCATCTTCCACCAGCACAACGCATTTCACCTGCTCAAAGTATCTCATCCAAAGACAGAGCAAGTCCTTTGTAGTGCATCTCTTGGGTTCAGGAAGGTGGTCAGATGGCTCCTCAGTCCTTTCTCTGAAAACAACCTCTACATGAAAATCCAGAACTACGTTTCTATGTTCAAATTCTAAATTGTTTCCAGATCCATTTATTTTTGCAGACTGATAAAAACAAATTTATTCTCATCCGGCGGACCATGCCAAAGCAAAGCGGTGAATGCACAAAAAACATCCTGTAATGCTGCTGTCGCTTCCTTACAGAGGTAAAGAATTATGAGCTGCCTTTTGGGTCAAAAGTCCAGGAACAGCCCTGCGTGGATACCATGAGGGACATCGTGCTGCACGGCAGAGGACGCCCCGAGATCCCGAGCAGCTGGCTGGTGCATCAGGTAAGCTGGGAGCAGCTGGTTCAGAAAAGAGCAAGCCACGTTGTCCCACTTCACTCGCCCAGCCTAAAACTCACTACAGCTGTAATCAGAGCCAAAGCAGGCAGAGCTCCTGGCCCTGCTTACAGCTCCTTCTTGGCTGGCTGAGCTCACAATAGCGCCATAAGACCCCATTCCCTGGTGTTTAGAAGCCACCAGCCAGGGGTGCAGCAAAATTTAATGATTCACAGATTGGTAGGGGTTGGAAGGGACCTCTAGAGATCATCCAGTCCAATTGCCCTGCTAGAGCAGGATCACCTACAGCATGTAGCACAGGAATGCATCCAGGCACCGTTTGAATCTCTCCAGAGGAGACTCCACCACCTCTCTGGGCAGCCTGTGCCAGTGCTCCGTCACTCTCAGCATAAAAGTTTTTCCTCGTACTGAGATGGAGCTTCCTGCGTTCCAGTTTCTGCCCGTTGTCCCTTGCACTGGGCACCACTGAAAAGAGTTTGCCCCCTTCCTCTAGACATCCACCCTTCAGGTATTTGTAAGTGTTGATGAAATCCCCTCTCAGTCTTCTCTACTCCAGGCTAACCAGACACAGCTCTCTCAGCCTTTCCTCATACAAGAGATGCTCCAGCTCCCTCATCATCTCAGTAGCCCTCTGCTGGACTCTCTCCAGTAGTTCCCCATCTTTCTTCAACTGAGGAGCCCAGAACTAGACACAATATTCCAGATGTGACCTCACCAGGGCAGACTAGAGGGGACGGATAACCTCCCTCGACTTGCTGGCCACGCTCTTCTTGATATACCCCAGGATGGCCTTCTTGGCCATGAGGGCACGCTGCTGGCCACCCTTTATTCATTAATGATGAATAAATTGCCCTGCTCAGGAAGTGTTTTGAATGCCAAGTGATGGTATTCCATTATCTCATGGATAAAAGCAAAATGGAGCATTTCAATGCAAGCTCTTCTCATGAAACAGTAAGTCATTTGAGCCCACCCCATTTCTCCCATAACCACCATATCCAGAAAGCTATAGTTCAGGAAACACACAGCCATCTCACAGCAGGGACACAGGGGAGGAAGGTGCATCCAGCCTCCTGCCCGCTTGGTTATCACAGAATCACAGAGGTTGGAAGGGACCTTGAAAGATCATCTAGTCCAACCCCCCTGCCAAGGCAGGACCAGTTACGGAGACTTCAAGCTCAAAATTACCTCTAACATGAGAGGTCTTGACTTGGCATGCGAGAAGAAGGACTTCTGCAAGGAAAGCCAAAACGGGAAGCATCTCCCCCAAGTGAAACAATCGGGAAACACGTGTGAAGCTGAGAGCAGGGAACCTGTGAGGCTCAAGTCTTGTCAAGGGGAAGCCTTTCACCACCCTTCAGCCCAGAGGGTCTGAAAGCACAGCATTTCCGTACACAAAGCGTAATACAGTGCTATAGAATAGAAATACTTCAGCAACGATGAGCTGTGCCCTGTTAAAGCCATCCCCAAGCACAACTGGACCAACCGGCTCCCGAAACCCAGCTACCTCCGGGCCTTACAGGGTCCTCTCTCCCCCAGGTCCAGTACTTTCTTCCATGCATTGACAACACAAGGGGTAACAGGCACGCTGACTGAGAGTTTCAAATCTTGCCTGACTTTGGCACTTTAAAATTTCACGTGACCTGTAGAACATCACTATCCGTCGATCGAGTGTTCATTTCATCTGAAAGACAAGGTGAAACATCAAGCGCGCTGGCTCAGAGCGTGGTGTTCAGTGCACCATTTTGCAGTATCCACCCACAAAACACACTGCCACAGCTTCCACTCTGCCCAGATGGCACACAAAACCAGCCTTTCCAAGAGCAAGGATGTAATTTCAAGGTCTTAGGCAGCCACGTGTTCCCTACAATATCTCCTCTCAACACCATGTTTGTCCAAAGACTCATGACTGACCTAACCAACCAAAGCTGCAAACAGCATCAAATGAATCCGTGGCTTCTGCGGGACCATCAGTGAGTTTCTCAGTCGGCCAGCCCATTTCTGAAGTTCATCCAGCCTTTTTCCTTGATGAAGGCAAATACAGGAACTTCAATCAGCACTGCTACATATTTGAAGCCTTTGAGTATTCATCTCAGATACTCACCTCACAGGGTCTCTGATGAACTTTGAAACCACAGGAAAAATATACAGGTTTGGCTTGTCAATAAATAAATAAAAACCCCCACACAATCACACTCTGATGGAGCCGGCCCTTACCTGCGCCGTTTGCCGAGCTGAGGAAGGGCTGGCTGCAATCGCTTCCGAGAAATGCTGTTGCTGTAGTTGGGTTGATCTAGCACATAAACAGAGCAAGGCTTATGAGTAGTAACTTTTACAGGCCACCTCATATTCACTGGGGAAGAGGCACAGAAAAGCTGTGTTGTGTTCCTGAAAGTTTGTCTCCGATTAATCTTAGCTGATCTAATAAACATCTCCTCACAAGCCTGGCTTTACATGATTTCCCGGGCATTTTGCAACTGGTCTCCCCAGGATATGGCATAGGGCAGCACCATCTGCTGGGAAGCACCGAAAAGCCACCGGTTTGTGCCACTCCTGGGGTAAAGGGCTTCCTGCAAGGACGAAGCGTTGGGTGACACCATGAGAAGGTGACAAATTGCTCACCCAAATAGGAAGCGCCCGTAGATGTTCCCACCAATGGAAATAAGTTTGGTGCAGAGCTCCAGATGCTACTTCCACACTTCAACCATGAGGATCCCTCAAGTCAAGTGAGGACGTACATTGTTGGCCCCCGTTTAAGGCTTTCAGCAGATATAAGCATTCATTTCCCTGAGAGAGCCGACTCACCCAGCACGCTGCCTGCCAGTAGCTCCGGGGCAAGCGTTTGCATGGCTGCACAGTAAAGCCCCTTGAAGAAGTTTATCCCCAAAGCTTCCAAGATAACTGACAAACACTTTAAACCCAGGCTTCTACCTCGCTTCATACCCCACCACATTTAAAAAAAAAATAATTAAAGAGTGGTTATTTAGAGCAGGTAAATTTCTGGATCTGGTTCATGAAGCAGCTGAACAGACTGTTGTACCGGCCCGACCCAAGGGCTGGTGCAGGACGGGAAGGAGCAGTGGGAGCTTAAGTCAATATTGCCACTAAAAATATACTTCCAAAACTCAGCATCCTCTGGAAATCTGATTTCAGATATAAAACCCAAACTAAGTCCATTCTGCGAGCGTAACAAGATGTTCCAGTTGTACCATTAAAAAGAGCATCACCACTACTTACGAGGCAAACCACAAATAGGTGTCGTGATTTCAGGGCAGAACAAGCATGGTAAAATCTAATGTCTGCACCACATGACGGTGCTATGTTCTGTGTGAGAGAAGGCTTATTTTAAAAGCTTCAGCTAAGCTAGCTCATTTTTGCATGTCAAGCAATTATCCTCAAATCCTTTCAACTAAGCTAACAAATGAGTGAGGTAAGAGGTACTGAAACGCACCATCTGTCAGTTTTACTGCACAACCCTGTTCTAATCTGTGCCCATTACGGAAGATTTAGTATGATGAACCTTCCCAGCGAGCAGCAAGTTCAGAGCAAGGTGCAGGACAGACGATGCTGATGGTCCATCTCTGTAGGATTTCCCCTTGGGTTAGTCCATACAAGACTTTTGGGTTCTTTTAATTGCAAATTAAGAAATATACAAACCCCACTGAAAAACATGAAGCTTTATTTAGGATAATGATTTTTCCCCTGTGTTGCAACCTGGGCTGGCAATGATGCAGAAAGCAACAGCACGTGATAGGAATTACATATGCAAAGGAAGGTTCGACACAGCTTCCGGTGCTGTGTTGCTAGTTTATGAGGGGGGGGAAAATTCTGGCTGAATACTGTCATTTTTGTTTCTAAGCCCAAAATTTTGGGACTCTTCAGAGCGCTACACAATTGGGTAAAAAAAAATATAAATAAAAAGTATACATTACTGCGAGGCATCACCATTGTAACTGAGAAGCACCCACTAGTGAGAAAGCAAGTTCAGCCCCACACTGCAGTGACTGGCACAGTGCACCCTCTCAGAAAGCTGCTAAGTCAAGTCATCATATTTAAGGAGTTTAATTCCAAACCTGCCTTTGAACACCCCCTCCCCCCGGTTCAGAGTAACAGCCAGCACACAGGCGTGAAACCCAGAACCTGGGCTCAGCTGCCAGCCCAGAGATCACCACTTGCACCCTTCTCCTGTCCCTCCCAATTTGAGGATGCTCTGATCTGAAGGAGCAAGGCTGAGACAGGAGATGGAGGGTCTATTTCCTTCCCGTCCCTATTTAAATCCCACAGCCAACACAAACCAACTTCCAGGGAGGATTTCCAGCGAGCGTGGAAAATGCTTGGGACCAGATCCCAGGTGAGCCGCGGCTGCTGCTCCAACACAAGCAGCGCCAGGAGCAGTGCAAGCTTTGGCACTTGCCACGACTTACCGAGGCCGTTTCCTCCTGTGCTTAAGCTTGGCCAAAAAAAGCTTTTCTGCAGGAAGCTGTCGAAAGTACGGTAAAACACCGCGATCGCATTAGATCAGCTTCTCGCTCCACTTCCTCCTGCCTTCAGATCCTAATTTCAGCCCTTCTGACTGCAGGGGATGCGTTTTCTGTGCGACACCATCACGGAGTGCTGGGACCACGACCCCGAGGCTCGCCTCACCGCCCATTGCGTGGCTGAGCGCTTCAACCTGATGGCACAGATGGATTGCGACGACATCCTCAACAACAACACGGACAACGAGGCCAGCAAAACAGCTTCTCCAGGTGGGGAGCAGCACCAGGACAGTGACGGGAGCAGAAATGCGCAGTGACGCAGCGGGCAAAAAGCCTCATCGTGAGAAACTAGAGGATAAGTGAGAAGCATTTAGCTCATGGAAAAAACAACCTCACTCCATTTTTCAAAATGGAACCAAGATCTAGTACGTAACTTATTTATAAGATCTGTTTCCTCCCACAGACAGTGAACTGTGGAATCAATATTTTGGTTAAAGTGCAACATTATATATGAACTGATTTTGTACTTACTTCAAATGTATAATGATGCAAAGCATTCCTTTTATTATTTTTTAAAATAATAATGTTTAATCTTTTATTAATAAGCACCTGAATTCTGTGTCTATCTTTTGAAGTTCTTCCATACTGTCATCATGAGTTTCTCTAACCATTCTGCAGAGATCAAGACAATTTTCCATTTTCCTTTTTTAATACCCTATACACACACAAAATTATCTGTTGTAGCAGCAGAAAAAACGTCTTGAGGTGCAGCACATCCTCAGTGGAAAAAATGCTGGCACCCAAGGAAATTATTTATTGATCAGACCATTTAATACAGTGCAAAGATACCCAATAATCCGGTTTACAAAGGCCTGATTTGCTCCAACTCCAACACACCTTTTTTCACTGAGGAATTCCTGGGTGAACTTGCCAGTTCAGGTGGGTGCGTGAAGTTTCTTCAACAGAAAAAAAAAAAAGTCACCAGTGTAGATACTGCTGGTTCACTCTAAGATGTCTCCATACAAGATATTTGGACAACTCTTCCCTATATCAGTCCAGTTTCCAGCCACCTCCAGCCAACAGATTTGTGCCACAGCAAGTGTTGACACAAACGTGTTGCCTAATTCTTCTCGCGAGTCTTTCACACCCCTCTGCTGTGTTGCTCAACCTGAAGAAACATGATCAGACAGCACCGGGACCTTTACTCCTGTAACCACCAGGCCGAGCCAGGCTGCCTCTGCAGCGAAAAGGCAACGAAGGAAAGGTAAGTCACACCTCGCTCTGAACTCTGGCACCGTGCAGATCTTAATCCTTCCACCCCTGGGAGCAAAAGGCAATAAAAACCTTAGCTGCTGCCAGGAAGCCCTGCAAGCCCATACCTCACGCTCACCTACACAGAGGTGTACCTTTCTAAATAGCATCAGAGATGAACACTGCTTACCGGCACACAGCCCCGTCCCTGGCAGTGTTCAAGACCAGGCTGGATGGGGCTTTGGGCAACCTGGTCTAGTGGAGGGTGTCCCTGCCCATGGCAGGGGGTTGGAACTAGATGGTCTGTGAGGTCCCTTCCAACCCAAACCATTCTATGGTTCTATGGATCAATCCCTACCTACAAAACAGGGGAAGGGAAAAAAACCATACAACAGCCATGAACTTTCTACAGCCGAGGCTCCCCGATGTGGAGCAGGAAAGCAGATCTGCAGGGCTGCTCTGGTTGTCTAAAATGCACAGCTACAACAGCACTTGCCCACACAAAAAGCTTTTCTTCTCTCACTATTGCTTCAACCTCTTCCTACAGCTCCCAAATTAAAAGCTTGGAATTAAAGTGTCTCTACTCCTTCGCGGAAGGATGGAAGGGGAATGAATTACATTGCATCAGATCCAAATAATAAAAACTTAACTTCAGCTACCATGCGTAAGTCTCCACCTACAACTGCGACCCTACCTTACAGTTTAGGGACGTGGTTTAGGGGTGGACTTTGCCGTGTTAGGTTTACTGTTGGCCTCGATCTCAAAGCTCTTCTCTAACCGAAATGATAATACGATTCTCTCCAACTCCCCACCCGGCTGCTACCTCCTGTCACCTTACAATTTTTTCCAAGCTAACCCCCTTCTCTTGAAGCGTATCACCACAAACACACCCCTTCCACCCACCTGGCTTCAGTCTCATTTATTTAATATATTAACCCCTGCTCTACTGTACGTATGTCCAAGAGAAATGGAGCATGAGGCAGCTGTTCTGACATGGAGATAAGAAACTATAGGAAGACGCCAAACTCCCCCCAGGCTGTCCAATCTTGCCTTCCCATAATATTCAGTGCAGAATTTCCCCTGCCAAGTTTTGCACCACATTGTTTGGCTACAACATCGATGAATATGGTTCAAATTCTCCTGGGGAGACAGAGTCTTAACCCTAGGCTTGACAGTTTATGCTGTAAATATGCTGGAAAACTTCTCAGACTGTTTCCCTCTCCATGCCTAAAATCTTGAACATTCTGATTTACATATTGCTTTCGGGGGTTTTTTTTTTCCCCTCATGAAAACCAAATCGCCTGATTATACGCCTGAATGCCCACGTTAAATAGGAGTGACTTCTCACACTGTCTTCCGTGAGCAGCAGGGTACGTACACAACACCTCTGAAGAGAGCCACTTATTTGAGCTCTGAGATCTGTTTCTGACTCAGGGAGCCTAAAACCACTGAGATGAGTACGAATTTTGCTTTTAACTTCGGTGGAGCCCAATCAAGCCAAAGGGACAGAAGGGAACAAGCCGAAATCCTGCACTTCGCCATGCTCTCTGTTGAACACACTGTTGTTCTAGCAAATATCTCCATAGAAAGCAGCAAAGAGCCCTTCCGCTTGCTCCAGAATGTACAAGATGGAAACAACAGCAGTTGTGCAAGAGAATCAAATCTGGTCAGTTAGAGATACATCCACTAGTCCGTAGGGTGCTTGCAACTCTCAGAAGAATCACATAATTGAAAACAGTTTAAAAAAACATCTAGCCACTGCTGAAATTGTAAGGCATTATGTCCTTTTTTTCCAGAAGGAACTAGAAATCTGCATCGTAACTAAATCCACGTCGGGAAGCCACTCCATTCCTGTGATCATCTGAGCAAAGGAAGGCTTTACCTTTTTTTTTTCTTCATAGCAGTACCCCCCATGTTAAAAGAAACAGTCTTACTTATTTGAAGACTACTTCTTCAGCGTTGGGTGTATTTTTACACAACAAAATTAGTAACAGCTTTCTTAGTGTGAAACCACAAGCATACCAGATGAGGGTGGAAGAGAAATAACTTGACTAATAATATTATATAAAGGAACACAAATGGGTTTATGGTCAACACGGGAGCTTTTCAGTCTGTTTTACAGCCATCACCTTGACAAATTCCCAAATCAAAATTTTAAGCAGAGCTCAGTGACTGAGTCATAAGTCTGTATTTTAAGAAGCACAAGTTTGATCCCTGGAGCCTGAAGGTTTGTTTTCTGCTCTGATCACTGCAATATTAGAAGCTGGACCTTGCACCACAGCCCTTGCTGTTTAAAGCAAATCTGCCATGCATCACAAAAACCAAACACGAAACAGTGTTGTAAATTTATTTTCTGTCCTTCTACCACCCCGTTTGGTGTAGGTGTCAATGAACCATGGAAGTTGACGCGTTGCCACCATGATTCCTACCCCAGATCCTGGAACTGGCCAAGGAGCACACCCCAAATGTGCTGCAGACCCAGAAACAAGGAGGAACTAATCCCACTGTTTTCATTTTTATTTTTATTCCTGGTTAAACATGAAAAATGCCCAATGGATATCCAAAACTAACACAACAGGATGAGTTGTATAGAATATCACAAACAAGACAGCAGGGCCTAAAACATTCTTCTGTTGGAGAATATAGTTACTACTCAAGTGCACAGTGCCAAAATAACCCACTTTAAGGGCCAAGGGAAGCCCAGACAGACAGATCTCCAGCACAAAAAGATAACAACCACCTACTCTTCCTGGTCACCTGATCTCTAGGAAAGCAGACAGAACAAATGAATCATTTTGTAGTTTTATTATCCCCACCCCCTCTTCTCACAAACGGACTATGACTCGCATTGAGATCTCAGTGCATTTCACAGCAAAAAAAAAAAAAACACGTACAAGAGGATCAAAATAGTTGTGCATAAACCCAACTTTTTTTTTTTTTGCACAATTTACAGTTTGTGTTGAAAGTTAACATGGTTATTTAAACCTTCTGATGTATTCTTATGCTTGTTATCTTCTCCACGGAAAACATCTTACCAGGTCACACAGTGGTGAGTTCTCACGATGCTGGATCAGGTGCAGCCATTGCCATGGCTGGGAAGTGGCAGATAATGTCTACGTACACTGATTGGAAGACTACATCAGAAGAAAAAACAGATTAAGGCACCACTGTTGGAAAAATTAAGGTAGCTTGTAGTTACAACAATAATGAAAGCCATAATAAGTACTATCCTTAATTGCCAGCAATTCTTAGACTTCAATAAAATAGTTATAAAAAAAAGAATGTTTGTACCTGAATACAGTTTCCTGATATCTGATTGTGTTTCAAATCAATACCCAGTCCTCAGCATAATCAGCTTTTTTTTTATGGAAAGATGAAAACCCAGGACTTACAGTCCATGTATTCACAGGTCACATTTCACCGCTTTGTTCTGAATAACACCACAGGAGAGCAACCAAAACAGTCCAGAGGACAGTTTGTAACACTGATACTTCACCTCTGAGATGATTAAATGGGCAGAGAAATTTAAATATAAAATTGTATGGGTTTTGTTCATTTTGAAGGCCTTAGTCCTCAGGAAGGGAAGGTGGAGGAAGGAAAAAAGGCCAAACCTCATTACATTATAACATGAGAAAAATCAAAGTCACTCAAAGAGATTTAATAAAATTAGGAGTTGAAAAGTGTTCAAATTACTTTTCCAATTCAAGTCAGTTATTTCAAGTATATTAAAACGTTTCAGAGGAAAAATTTATCCATGGTTACAATTCTAATTGCTTTTATAAATCCATAAAAAAGAAAGGTAGTCTCTACATATATCCCATATTCCTCCGATGCATGCACGCGTCCTCTCTGAAGAAAAAAGTCATCGCGATCCAGTTGTTTCTTAACACTGATTTCAGGCACATCTTCCAAACACCCCTCCAGTTTTCACCAACAAGGTTAATCACCGGGCATAAAAGCAGCAAATTTCTGTTGCTGTTGTCTACATGGGTACTGAGCAGGTATCAGCATGAAAGAGCTTGATGCAGATTCTGAAAAAAGTTCCCATGTCACTCTGAAATCCAACAGTTCCTTCTTCTTAGGCAGCTTTTGCAATCAGATCTACTTAGAAGAATCTTACACAATTCAGATAAAATTTCATACAAAAAACCAACTTGGTTGAATGTACCTGGAAAGTTTGTCTCTACAACTTTGATATTTTTTTTAATAGCTTTAAAGTGCCCTAGTATATTTATTTCTTTATGCTCATTTAAACTTTCACAATTACATAAAAAGGGGACACTCAGTGTAATTACTGTGTTTTGAGAGACAGAGGAAAAGGAGAGGGAAAATTGGAAAACTCATCTTAAAGCAGCTTTTCTAGTTAGTGTCCGTTTGCTGAGTTTGTGCCACAGAGACTGTTTTCCACAGGGGTTTATGATAAACCCAGCCATCTCCCTGTAATTTAAAGAGAAAATATGGTTATAATAAAGCAGCTGGCCTGGGAGAATTCCCTTCACACAACTATTAGACCAATGGCTGCAGAAACCAGAGGTATGTAGCTTATACCTTTAAGTCCCACAGATAAAGACAGAGATCAATGCTGCAGGCTTCTGACACTAATTAAGAACACGAACAGACTCTTGCTGAGCCACAGAGCTCTCTGGGAATCGATCGCACTTGCAATTAACCCAGACGGAAAGCTGCTCTTCTCAACTCCATGATCCAGCTTACTTTAAAAAGCCAAACAAGAAGCCAGCAGAGAGGCAGCTCTCCAGGATTACCAGCTCTAACACAACCCAACTGCTTACCCAGAAATGAAGTAGCTCAGGATTACATTTGAACATTTTCTAAGTAGATCTGTATCGCAGATTAGCAACAGAATTTCACCTCTGCTGAAGTTAGATACCAACCACAGAAATCCAGATTTGAGCTACTCATACTAACATAGCTTTAGAGAACAAAACACTTTAATGGAGCTAACAAATAGCCCTGAACTCTAAAAACCAAAACTGGAAGAAACCCACAAAAAAAGAACCGAAACTTTTTAGCCTATGCTTTAAACACTTGTCAGACCACAGGTATGGGAAGAAGGGTGAGTTACGTTACTGCAGTTTAGTAGATAAAGCTTTCACTACAAGGAGACTCTAAACTACTACAACATACATTTTAGTTGATTCCTCCCCTCTTGCAAGGGGCCCAGCAATGGTCTCCATGCAAGCAGGGTGTCGTCATCAGGATCACAAGAAAAGCCTGCTTCAGTGTTACCGTACTGGCAGCCCCCGGTCTTCCTGGGCAGGCTGCAGTTCACCTTGTATGACACAGTCTCACTGTATTATTACTACTACCATTACTGAAATACAGGTTTCAGCCACTGAACAAATAAGCTCCACTCAAAACGTAACGTACAAGAACAAAAAAAGTTCTCAGCTGACAATGAACTCATGTTACTTCTTCCTTCCAAGCAATACCTTGGGTTCGTATGCACACAACACAAGCAAAACCAGTACTACTGATTGTTTTCTTTGGTTATTTACTGTTACAGTCTACTTACACATGTATACGTAAAGCTGTTTGCCATGTGCCACGAGGAAGTGCTTGGGAAAAGAAACCAAACCATGACACAGGCAAACATTTTGTTGCAAGGGAATTGCAAAACCAAAGCATTTGGGAAGTGAAGGGTAAAGTGATGCCTTTACATGTTTAGGAGTTCTTATGTCACCTTACTCCTATGGATCCTGTGGAGCCAAAGTAGAAGATCTAAGGTCAAATACTTTGTTCTGACAGGACATGGACCTGTAGGTGCACCTGCTTTCACTGTAGCTCTGCCTCCATCAACAGCTAACTGCTTGGGAACTTACTTCTTTAAGGAAGTATTTAGTACACCAAGGTGTTTCTGTTTCAGCACGAAGCCTCTCTTCATTCCTCTGCCGTTCTTCGAGGGCTCGTTTGTGCTCCGTAGCTTTATCGATGTCTCCATCCCGCAGAGACTCCGTTACATGCTGCCACAGCCTCCTACAAAACAAATTGTTTGCTTCAGTTTTCGAAAGTTTTCTCGGCCTGGCACCTCAAACTACAGGATCACCCATCGCACACAGTTCTTTCAAACTGCAGCACTCCCTCCCCTTACGCATGACAAACCAACCCAGGTCGGAGCACGATGGTGGAGGAGCTCACGGCTGACTCTTACAGCTACACTAGCAATTAGGAGTGGATAGGAACAGCTCTGAGGTTTTGGCTGTGCCAATCTAATGTCTGCATACCCTTTAAAGCTGCTACGGAAGTGTCATTCAACAAGCAGTCTCTTGTGAGGACCTCCCTTGTCAGGAGCTGCCTGCTGTGTAGCTGATGGTTAAAACCAGAACAAATAAGGAGGCTCTGTTCTAGCCGGCGCTCCATGAACTCCTAATACAACTCTCCACAAATAAGAGACAAGATAAACAACCATGTGATTGAGCTTGGGTTTTTTGCACTTTTTATTATGCACTTAATTTTTAATCTGTTTTAGAAACAAAACACAAGATCACTGCTGCTGAGCACTACCCACAAATAGCATCTACATTTGTAGGTTTTTCTTTCACCAGCCTGCGCAGGACAAAAAGGGTCAGACAATAGCAAAACACATACTCTACCTAGATTCAAACGGTCCTTGTTTCTCAAGGGGCCGGACTCGTTTTCTTGTCACAGACAGCTTTGCCAAGTCCACATATTTTGTCTCCCCATTGCTGTAGGTGAACTCAAGCATGCTGTTCCACTCCCCTTGCACTCTGCACACCACTGTGTTTGTCGTGTTCTGCTTCACTTCACCTGTGACTCTAAGAAAGCAATTTATTTTTAAAAGACCATGACTGAAGACACCTGAGGACTATTCCTTGCATAATCAACTTAACTCTGAATGAGTATGCAAACTTGTCATACTGCCTTGAAAAATGTTAGTGATTTGAACTGCATTTGCATGGAGAAGCTCCAAGAGGAAAGTGCCTTTCACTTCTTGTCTTCATGTTACCTGGGAAACTCCTGCTTTGGCTTCAGCTTAAAGTTGTTTCAAACCTTTTAACAGAATTAAAAATGAAAAAGAAACCAACACAGGCTGGTTCACATGTAATAAGCAGTTGATGATGTCCACTTGAAACACCACATCAGATATGCAGTTCAGACTCAAAAAAATCAAAAACAAACCTTCGCTCAAGAATGTATCTCACAACCTGCTGGCACTTTATCTCCCATCTTCACATTGCAATATTTTCCATATGTTGGTGGTCTCATTTTTATGTTGCTCACATAAGCAGCAGACACACAAAGGCAGAAAGCAAGGTAGGAAACTAGGAATCAGGAGAAATGCTTTCCTTTCCTGTCTCTTCCACAGAATCCTCTGCCAACAACGAGATATTAAAAATGTCTTTCCAATGTGCAAGATTTCATTCAAAGTGTTGCACAGATGCTCAAGGACCACCATAATTACACACATTGATGCATATTTTTCTCAATGTCAAGACCTGTCCAAAGACCTGCACTCAGGATGGAGTGAGTGTTAGGAGGAGTGGAAGCTTACTGAGCATTGCTAGGCACATTAGCACCCTCTAACAAATCTTTTTTTTTCCTAGAAAGAAGAAACAAAAGGGTCTACACACAAAGAAAACAAGACTTCACATGTTCTCAACTACAGGTGAGCTGTGGCATTCACAAAGAACACTATCTCCAGCTCCAATTAAACTGCAATTACCTGTATATAAGCTCTCTACAGTACACCACTCTCCAGCTCCCCTTCCCACATTTATTCCATCAACGCTAACACAAAATACATGTTACATCTCCTTTCACACTTACATTACGTGCAGCTAATGCTAACTTGCACACCACTGGTTTGCTCTTATTTCCTTTGATAACTGTACGCAGAAGAGCAGAAAGCAGCACTTCTGTCCTCCCACCTTGCTCTCACTGGCTGCATGGTGCCATACGCTGAGGAAGAAGGGAGAGCAGGACACATAGATGTCACTTGCCTTCTTCCACGTGCACTGGTCACTTTCAGCTGTGCCTGCGTCTAACTGTCCTCCCCAAATCCGGCAGAGAAATTAATTTCTCAGGCAACAAAACGAGTATCCCAGGCCAGATTTTCCAGTACAGAGACACTGGATGCCAGGGAAACACAGGGAAATGTTTCCCCAGGGCAAGCAGGGAAAGCTCACAGCCGGCTCAGAGCAAGAGGCAGCAGCCAGGGCTTCTGCCACATTTTGCACATGCAGGAGGCAGCTGGAGCCACATCGTGGTCCAGCAGCTCACACCTAATTTACCTTCATTAGAAAGATCTTCCAAAAAAGCAGACTGATAAGTATGTGCTGCTCACACAGAGTTTTCTATGGCAAAAATTTAAGATTCACTCAAGAAAACAGGGCAGAGTTAGCGCAACATGAGCAATAAAAGCACATTTACATTAAACTGTTAAGCTGGTGGGGGGGTTGTGGAAGTTAACAACAGTTTCTGAAGACAACTGAAAGAGTAGGCAACAAGCAAGTAACCTTCATCATGTGCTGTGACTTCCACACCTCACTGAAGCTATTACACACGGTGAAATCCCTGTCCTCCTCCCAGGAGATCTCTGCACAGACTGAATCCACAGGATGCCAGAGATCAGTCTGTCCGGACTTTGCAGTTACATCTTCACAACTTAAAGAGCTTAATTTTTCCAAGCTCTGCATGATTCCAACATGATACTGACATCCAGTATTTTAATATCAATCACAAAATTACTGTCTCTGCTCAGTTAGAAGCAAACAAAGTTACATCACTCACTACTAAGGTGCAGTATTGAGCTGCTACATTAAACTCTCACTGCCATCTCCATTTCATCAAGTTGCATTGCTCTGTGACACACAACCGTTCCCAGCATTGCTGATCGTATCTGCCTGAACTAATACGTGTGATAAAAATCTGCTAGCACTTCTTTGTAAGCTTGGCATGACTGATATATGCCTAGCTGTTTGTTATCCTCATCCTCTATTTCATCAAGCTCCAGAGATACAGGACCGAGGAGCCAATATCCAGCTGAGGTCTAACAACAAGGGTCACTCTACCAAAAAAAAATAAAAGAAAAAATCTATAATATTGCCATAGCAACTCACTTGCGCTCTGCGTAACCATGACAACACCGCTGCTTCCCCATCAAGAGATTCTTTTGGCAATGTCCAATCATCACCATGTCAAATTTTCAATAGTTACAGTACCTTGAACAGATCTGTCTTTAAAAAGCCTCTACATCTGTGACTAATTTCAGAGAAATAACAAAGCAGTTTCCAAAATGCAATCATTGGAGGAAAATTGCACCCTACCGCTTATTTGTCATGGTGCAAGAGGAGCTATTGCAAGGTGGAAGACACGCTGTAAGAAATGGAGGGGAAAAAAGACAATAATGACGCATCACTTGGAAACTGTCACAAGTGAAACGGAGCTATGCGTGAGCCTCAGCTCCCCACATGCCATTTGGGCAGGGGAGCTACGCTTGCAAGCGAAATTCAAAGCGTGTCTGGGAATTTATGGGCCATGCGCTTCAAGATACAAGTTTTGGTGTGGGGTGGTGGTTTTTTGTTTTCCTTTAAGCAATAAATACGGCCTTACCCTACCGCTTCAGAAAAACTGATTTAGAGAAGATGGCTGATTTTTTGCAACCTGTGAGAGCAACCCCCGTTTAAGAAGTTCTGATGAATATGATGTTATGTATTTCATTATCTCTAAACCTTTCTTAGCTTAAAGGTGTTAAACAAGCACTGTCCAGTAAACGGCTGAGCGTAAAATGCTCTGCAATCAGATATTCGTGGTGTTACTACTTCATTTTCTCCTTCCTCAATTGCCAGCACAAGGATTAATCTGCAGCAGTCTTACTACAAAATGTCCAAAAATATTTGCTAGTGAGTTTCAAAAGCTTTTGCACCAAGCGTGCAGACACTTCCTAGAATCTGCTAGAAACAATCCCAAGCAAATGTTCCCTTAATCTTCTTTCTTTTTACCTGTTAGTTTTTAAACACACTTACACATGAAGATTCACCACTACAAAAATTATCATTTTGTCTTAAAGAAAAAAAGTATGTTTACCTAGAGATTTTCTATAAGTTGCTTAAGCTTGATAGTCGTATGTTTCTTATACAGACATCCTAAGACCAATAAGTAACAGAAGACTATTTACTAACGATCCCTGCAGTGCAACAATGCATGTTGCAAGCATGCAACCCTTTAAGACAGTGAGCTCAACCTCATTTCAGACAAAGAGCAAATCGAAAAATAGGAAACACCAACCAATTTTAACAGAACTAGGAGAATCTGTGGCAGCCAGGAATAAAGCCAGCAGCTCTGTTTTCTCAGTGCTTTGAACACACACTCAAACACATATTTTCCTTACTGTCTCTGAAGGCAACCTGATTTCTCCCTGAGAATTGCATGAGATGCAGTTGTTTAGCTACGATACTGTTTAAGAGCACAGTAATACTTTGAAGCGTTTATGAACAGGAAAAACTATCAAATGAGTATTATTCAGCACACAGAACAGGGGAGTTACATAGCTGCTACTGTTCTAGAGTGTGGATTACATGGAAAAAATAGAAAAAAGGGTTCTCACCGATGCAATTTGCCACCGTAGAAGGGCTTGGTCTGAAAGTTAATACTTGCAGAATACCCGGTCTTCGCACAGTTGATGTTGACTTTTCCTCCCAGTTCTACCCAGGGAACAGTTAAAATTGACCGAGCGTATGCACAGGGCAGAGAGAACGTGTATTCTTCCCCATGTTCCAAGAGACTTAAGAGACCTGTGTGAAGAAATAAAAGAATCCCTAAATGGGCATCATTTTAGAAAAGACCAAAGAAGTTACTGAAACAGATACCTAACACTACACCTGACTACTTTTCCTCACAGTGCCTCACACCAAAAAGTTAAAAAAAAAAAGCACACCCCACAAAAGTGGCATTTACTATTATAGATTGTTGATATAAATATTTTTCCTGAAAGTACTAACCTGAGCAACATGCATTTATGTTTCTTTTGGGCAAAGACATTCATCCTAATAATACTGTTCCAGAAAGTACAGTGCTGTGCAACACACTTTTCAGAGGTATGTAAAAGGACTGCTCACTCTCTTGCTGATGGCTCTGGAGCATGACAATCCAAGACTTAAGCTGCCAAAGGCAAAAGAATACCCTGAACTGCAGATCCTGAGGAAGGCCAATATTCCTGTGCTGTTTCCCCTCTCTGTAACACATCCTACCCTAATAAAGGCAGGTAGCAGAGACAGTCCTCCTTACTACACCTCTCAGCCAAGATAAACCCAACTCTTTCCTAAGAGTAGCTTTTGCAATAAATGTCAAGCATCTCGTAAAACTCAGCATTTTTCTTTGAGTTTTAAGACGTGTGGGTTTGTTTGATTCCTATAAAACAGACCAACCCACCCAAAACACAAATACAAAGCCTATCTCTTGCCATTACAAGAGCATAGCATGACAACTGACCGGTGCCTGCATCAACCCATGTCTCGGTAGCGTATTAGCACTGTGCGTCTGCTACTTTTCAGTTTCTCCTGTTCTTCACACCCCTGACACAATTTGAGAAACGCCCTAGGGAAGATACTAACTTCAGCAATTACCTGGTGCAGGCAGAGCATCAAGATGTGCCTCCCACATGCCCTGCCGTGCTCACTCCCCTGTCAGATACACAGTTTACAAGCAAGTGCTTGGAACGCCCAGAAGCTGAGCAGTACACACAGGGGACACAGCATGGGAGATGCTGTCTCACCTCCTGCAGTAAAGACTAGTACTGAAGGGAGACGACAGTTGAAGGGCAGTTAACCCACTCTGTCCCTAAAGGATCCAATTTCTCTAGCTAAACAAAATTAAAATTCACATAGTAAGATGCATAAGCACAATATATGCAAATGCAGCAATGCTTCTATTTAATATGTGTCTGATGCAAATTAATTTGTCCGATGCTTTAGAAACATTCACAGTATCAGCTTACCTTACAGTAACTGCTCTTTGGTTTAAAACATGTTATTTCCAAACACAACCCTGATTTTTGGCAAAGCATAAACCTATCCAGTTTTTTCCACACACAAAACCATGCTACTTACAATGAGGAGCTGTAGTATTTTCTGTACTTTGTAAAGAGTAAAACTAAAGTACGAAATCACTGAATGACTGTACGTTTAATGTTTGTGATCTGCAAGCCTTTAAGGAAATAAAAGAATACATGAAAAAAATCTGAACACACACAATAGCAGCTGACATCTCTGCAAAGTGTTTTCAAAAAACTTTGAAATAAAGCTACTGACAAGCACTGATCTGTATTTCTGCCAGAGGCATACAATATCCAATTTCCTCTCAAACTAATATTTTAATAGCTTAATAAAATTAATAAAGGCCATGAGCTACACTTACCCTCACCAACCATTGTCACTCCTATTGACATTCCTAAGAATTTACTTTTTGTCCAGACGTGGGCATTGACACACATCTTTCTCTCTACACATTCAGCGTAAAACCCTGAGACAGGAGGATGGTGCGACACTTGCTCGGCTACAAATTTTACTGTATAGTAGTCCGGCTCTGTTTGGCCTTCCAGATCTTTAGAGAGAGTTACTTGCTCTGAGGGGGAGTGAGCAGAGAAGTTACTGCCAACATCAGCAGCTACGTCACCCTTCGGCATCCTCCAGGAGCAGTGAAACGTCTCCCCTATGATCGGATTGTATGGTTTCTTTGCAATAGCTCCTTTGCGACCTTCGTGAAATGAAGTGAGATAATACTCAACGAAGCGGATCATCCTCTCCTCAGGGGTAGTGCCGTTTGTGATTGCAATGAAGAGATCTGGATGGGACATGAAGTCCGCGTACATCTCCAACAGCGATCGCTTCTCCAAAATAAAAGTGGGAAGAACCACCTGAAATAAAAGAAAACCCAGAAAGCTCTAGTAAGTAACACACAGACAGGCATTTTTGTAAGGGAAGTTCTCAGGTGGAAGATTCTGTCCTGTTTTGGACACCACATTTTCAGACCAAACTTTGCTGTCCCTCTTGTAAGATGTGAGCAAAATACAATGATCAGAGGTCGCAGATAAGCAACGAGCAAGAAGAAAAAAGACCAGAAAATACTATTAGGACTAAAGAGGTTGAAAGGGACCGAGCATCCCTCAAAAAACCTAAGAGAGCTGAAAGAGATAATGTCTCTCATGTCTGTGGAGGAGTAAGCAAGCATGAAGGAGCTCAAACTATAGCAGGAAGGTTCAGAGCTGAGGTTAAGAAAGGTTTTGACTAATGGAGAGAAAAGCAGGGAAGCGATGCCACTGCTCGAGAGCCTGCAGACTCCCTCTCACCACAACAAGTAGGACAAGCATCCCTGAGAAATAACATAGCATAGGTTGATGCCATACCTCTGAGCAGAGGACCTCATACTCTCCCAGTTGCATTCACCACTATACAAAACAGTAGTCCTGTTCTTTGCTGGGCTACAGGTAGTGTAAGAGGCTAAGGGTACCATCAGTCTTTTCCTTCCCTGTAGCGGCAACTACCTAGTTCAGCTGAATACACTTGCCGTGTCATTGCAACACCAACCTGGAATATTGAAGCTGCTTTTCACTTCAGTACCCTGATCTTTAAGTGCGATTCTAACGATTTCATTATCTGTTTTGAAGTCAGGCTTGTCACATTTCAATGCTTTGCCTGCTCTGACCTAAAGATAATTCTACACACACAGACAGAAGTCACAACTGGGAGACAGACTTGACAATTTGTTCCGACTAAGAGAAAAAGACAGATCAAATCCAATCTTCAATGTAAGTGAAATGACTTAATGAATTCCTGATTAAGCAGCAAGGGTTTCATACCACCTTGTGGTTTTTTTCCTGAATTGTGAAACATCAGTTCCACAATACAAGTATTTCCTGTGGCTATGTAGCTAGTGCTCAGAAAATGTATCTTGTGAAAAAAAAAAAAACCACAAACAAAACTATAACCCATAATTCCAAGAAACAGAGTGCCTTCTCATTCCATGCCATTGTAAAATCCATTTTTTCTTTAGAAGTATTTAGTACTTATAAGGAGTCTCTACAGGAGTGAACTGAACATAATCTGGTAGCAGCCCAAACTTCCAGATTTGCTGCCCAAGTCATCTAATAGTAACTGGGCATTTCTTTTTCAAAGCTGCCTGCTTTTGAGATCTGCACTGCAGTGTCAAACCCACTACTCTCCAGTATAACTTTGTTCCTGCATGTTATAGCTGTGAGCAAACACAGAAATGAGAATAGGACAGAGAGGCATAAACAGACTTCTGAGATTAGATAATGGGAACCAAAAGAAAACTTCCTTTCAGAAGCAGCATGAATACAGGCACAGGGCTATGCGGGTTGCCTGTAAAAGCATTATCAAGTGAGAAAAAAAGACTATGGAAGGAAAGCAGAAAGACAAAAATATGAGAAGGCTGTAGAAAACGAAATGGAGAGAATAAGGTGCAAAGACAGCATAGAAAACAGGCCATTATAGGAAAGCCAACAAAAACATAGTAAAAAACCCAAAGAGAATGTAATAGAAAAGATATGGCCAGTTGCATCAAAGAAAATCCTTTCCCTCGGCATGTTTCATGTACAACTTCCCTCACACCTGGGCATCGGATCTTGGGCCCTGAAGGTGCTACACACCACAATCTCACATTAAACTCAATATTGATCAATACAGGAGCTGAGTTTAAAATAGCACTTTTACTGCAGACAGTCTTCACACTTCAGGTACTTACTCTTGTTAAGTCCATGCCAAGTTTCAGCTGAGACAAGAGATGCAAGATAACACTGCGCTGTTCTTCCACCGCTCCTAGATCATCTTCCTTATTATCACAGATATCCTCCACCTCTTCATCTGGATTTATTTCTTCAGGTTCCTGGGATAAGAGTCATAAACATCAGCTCAAAGATGTGAGTGGTGAGACAACATCCAAAAAGCACTTCATGTTGTGTTTAACTGTCCATGGATGGAAAAAGACGGCTAAGTAAACCCCTGCAGAGCGCTACACAATGGAATCTACTCCCAAGATAAACAACAATTAAGAATTTCAAGGGACATTAGATAACTCAGTGCACGTTTCATCTAGAGGATTCAGGTTAAGATTTCTCACAATCTCTCACATGTGTCAGGGAAGGAAGGGGAGCTTAAAAGCAAATATGACCTGTTTTCCTTAAGTTTTGTGAGCTAACAGAATGGCAAGCATCTAACGTACACAAAAAAATAGCAAAGCAAGAGCTAGCAGAAATTCCAACCACCTCAATAACACCCTTCCACCTCCACACAACTTCGGGCTTTCCCGTGTTGCCATCACTACTCCAAGAGCTGGAGCAAAGGGTAGTTCCTAGTTACTTGCTTACTGTCGTGGCCGATGACAAGTGACTAACATATCTACAGGCTAGACTTCACAAGCATCACCAATGTTGCTGCTAGTGCCAGTATGTAACAGTAAGGGAAAAAGGAAGAGCAATTTGGAGTAGTTTTATAAAAACGTACCACATACACACACCACACACGCTGGTTGTCTCTTCCTGTAAATAAAGCACCCAGACAGACTAGCAGAAATAACACAAGCACCGTTTTAACATCATCACCCCACAAGCAGAGAGGCCAAAGCTTTGGGCAGAAGGGATGGTGGCATTCCCAGGGCTGAGCAGCACCCTCCTGGGGACAGAGCTGGAGGGAGGGAGATGCAGAGAAGTACTGAATGCCACAGGAGGTCAGCAATACCCTCTGCCCCGGCAAAGCCCTTTGCCCTGGACAGCTGCCCCAGCTCAAGGCAAATTTGTGCGCGCTCAACCACCCAACACAGGGGGCCAAGCCCCCACACAAAGCTCAAACCCTGACGAAAACTGCAGCATCACACAGTTGACTCCTTTTCCAAGGATGCTACAGCTATTCTGCTATCATAAATAAGGGAGCTGAAAATATCTAAAAGAGTGATCAGACTAGTCATATCGCACGGAAAGACAGTGATACACATTAAGCACTTGAACTGCAAGTCAGCTAGTTATTAGGAGGAAGGAATGAAGTGATTTATTTGAAAGCTCCTGGGGTGTTTCATTTTTTACCTTAGTAGCAACTACTCTGATCCATTTAAAAATCCATAAACTACAGCAACTGAGAAAAACCCTTTAGCTTTGACTTCTCTACAAGCTGGCACAGGTGCTGTTGCAGAGACGTACAGCACGTTGTCTTTTCACAGCGATACAGTCTCACCTAATCAACTGTGTGAAACCAGCTGGTATCAAAGGGAAGTAATTAGGAGTTTCTAGCTTAGTTCTGAAAACACGTTCTCTATCATAATCCCTGTTGGTTTTTTACTTTCGTATTTTGCACTTCAAATCAATTTTGACAGTTACAATGATACAGACTGTAGCTGTATTTCAAACACATTAAGCCATCCTGAAGTCAAGTGATGAGAGTTGCTCAGATTAAGAAAAACAGACACAGCAAGAGCTAGAGAAGAAAGATGGGTAGATTTAATAGCTGGAGATCAGCAACTTTGTGTCTCATCAACTTAAGCCATGCCTCTTGGATGCATTTTGAAAGTGTCATGAATTCCAGTTAGGCTTTTTGCATTTCAATTTCCAGTTTTTAGATCAAAATGCAGAGGACTACTGCAACAACACCCTGCACTGCCATCCCAATGGCTCCCCCCACTTGACAGCTACTTACAGAAAGCAGCAAAATTTATTGAAAAAGCAAGGTAGAAAGTTTCATTACTGCAACTGCATGCACGCACTCGTCCTCACACACAGCTAATCAAAAAGCAAGAGAAGAGTTGTTGTTAAATCATTTTCACATAATATGACTGAAATATTTACAGATATTCCTCAAAATAATTCCCCACAGAAATGGGATGTTCACATTACCTTACCCTTGTTAGCTGGCAGGGCTCTGCAATGGACTGCTCTTCTCTGACAGACGCTGGCTTGTTTATCTCTGCTGGGAAATTCTGAGCCGCTCCATTTTTGAAGTGATTTGCCAGAGATATCTTTGGTTCCAACCAACTGATCGTCGTTCCTGAAGCAAAAGAAAGTTTGCGCTGAAACTTGCTCATCCTCTGGAAGGTCAGTAAATTGCAGTTTTTACAAGAGAGCTATTTTTTCTTTTTTTTTTTTTTTTAAGGAATAAGCTGAAAGCAGCCAATTCCTCCTGCAGCCAATCCCTTCAACAGCCACTAAACAAAGGTGGTGCAACGAGACACCATCTTCAGTGATCATTAGCACAAACACTGCGATTGGCGAGCTGTAATACATGCAACTTGGACTGGAGAAACTAGTTGGTGTCATGAAAGGTGTAATCAGACACTAGAGGTAGAACCCAGTATCACCAGAATGTTAAGTAACCCTTACAATTTTCTCTAACTGGGACCAAAAAAGCCCACCACCTCTCAGCTCCTCAAACCCAGCTCAGTTCTAGACTAAAAAGAGCTAAAGCAGAAAAAGTTTTGTTGCCATTGTTTTTCTCTGGAGAAGGTACTTGCCTCTTCTCAGCTGCACAGGCGGCAAAGCACAAGCTGTTGAATAAATAATAGTTGCTAAAAAAAAAAAGCTGCAGGGCTTGGAAAGCTATTACCCACTTGATGATCCCGGCATCTCTAGTTACTCCCAGCTAATTTATCAGAACAGATCAGGTTCCACATTAATAATACAAATGTTCCATTCTTTTTCAAAGGCTAATAAATGTGCAGGTGACTTCAATCAGTTTTTTGCTGAAGAATACACAAACTGACAAACCATCTTGGCTGGGATGCAAACACAGAAATTAGGAAACCTGAATTTCTACCATCACACAGCAGCTTCCTGTGCTCAGGCACCTACACTGAAGTGTCTATTGTCTCTTCCTATACGACACACAATCCTTTATTTCCAGAGCTGTGTTACCTGGAACTAGGTCACATCCTCAACCACAACAGGCAGAATAAGCTTAATCAGATAAACAGCAGCATTTCCACCAGGAAAATACTGGAGCAGGAAAAAAGTCCAGCTTTACTAATGGGACAAGACCACTTTTTCCACTGCAAGATAGTTAATTTTCATCAAGTCCATTACTCATGAATCCATTACACAGTAAGACACAAGAATCCCTCAGCAGTTTAAGCTATTCAAACAGAAGTTACAAAGAAGTCAAAAATAAGATGCTCAGAACGTCACTGTCACGCCTTTCTGAAAAGGTTTTATTCATCTTTAAAACCTCTTTGTGTTATCTGCTTTCTGAGCTGTAACTTCCAACAGAATCTGCCAGCAGATCTCTAACCGCGTGCTCTAGGCTGCATTTAATCCACACTCACTGCCTTTATATCAGCTTGAATTTAACAAGCAGTCTTCCTTTTATACTACTTCTAAAATAACATAATTTATTAAGTTCTGTTTAATTTTTGCTGTTAAATTCTAGGAGGTGGTTTGGGGTTTTTTTGTGGTGGGTTGGGGTTTCTTTTGTTTCGGTTTTTGTTTTGTTGTTTTGTGTGTGGGGGGGTTGTTTGGTTTTTTTAAAGTGATTTGACCCTCCAGTTGTGTCTTAATCTTTGTGAGCAGACAGGATACCGCCTTAATACTTCTCTTCCACTGGAAGATCATATTCAAATCCACTCTCAACTATTTTGGTAGGCACAAGCTGTTCTCTTTACCTGTGATCTCCTCTCCTAAAAGTCTTCACTCTTTTTTTTTTTTCAAGTGGTTGTTGGCACCTCCCCTCTGCTACAGCAGTCCTCACTTGACACATTTTTCTTCAAGAGCAGCAAATTGTTGTTGTGATTCACTTTTATGATAGTGAAGTACTTTTTTTTTTTAACCCAGTACACACCACCTTTTTTGACTTGAATATAGCAAAAGTTAAGAGCTGCAACTTTCCTGTTCCTCTTTAAGTCTGTGGGTTTTGGGACACCTTGATGCAGCTGGGGCAGTATTTTCACTCTTCTGTCGGTGGTTTATTTTGTCTTCTAACAATTTATAGTAAACTGGCACTCTTACATAATTTCTAACCCTTGTTTTTTAAGCCTGACAAGCACATGCCCAACACATTCTTTGCCACTTTAACAGACCCAAAAAATACTTCTTTTTCCACTTCATGTTTAAATTTATGTTCTGCTAGACAAGTCTCCTCTTCATCATCGCTTCTTGTTGCACCTTATTTGTATTTAGCTGAAGTATGCTGACCTGCCTTTATGATCCTAGGAAGATCAATAGTGCTTGTATGTATTTTATGAGATAAAACAGTCTGTATTCAAGATTTTTTTTTCCTACAACATTTTATGTTTTCCTGCACTTAACTCTAGAAAGGGCTCCTGCAGCATTTGAATTAAGCCACAACCCTCTTTCCTTCTATGTGGCCTTCTGAAGCCTACCAAAAAAACTCCACCAGTTGAATCAGAAAGTGAAGTATCCCTCCTGAACTTGTAGGAGAAATCTAAGCTAAATAGAAATCTAAGCCAAAAAGTTCCTTGCAGTTCTTGAAAGGAACGAATGTGTTACGGTGTCTCCAGAAACGTCATACATGTGGCAAAGTGGAAGGCTGCAGAAAGGCACATGCATTCTTTTAATGGTCTGTTTTTAACACTGGCCTCAGTAATGCATCATCCAACCTGCTGCTCCTCCCCTCTCCATCCATCTCTCCAGGATATCACCAGAAATCTTCTAGATATGGACATTTTCAAGCAATATTTTTAGATTTGGCCATTAAAAGGCAGATACCAACTGAACAGCAGCAAGATGAATTAGGCTTTCCCTGCATAGTTTAAAAAAATTTAAAAACAACAAAAACACTCATCAAAAAGAACCACCTATTATCTGTGTAAGTTATTACAGTGGTGCTAATTGGACCCTTCTTATTTCCCCCAGATAAAGTAATGGGTCAAAAAAACCACCCACCACCTTAGTAGCACACAAGTGAAAATGCCAAAACCAAAAGACTTCTGGTGTGCGCCTCCCACAGTTACACATCAACAGCTAAAAAAATCCACAGGGGCCAGGAAGAGTTCTTTTAGTGTAACTTTGGAGTTCAAACAAAGATGTGGAGAGGTGCCATCCAGTTTTTCATTTTTAAAACAAAATTTTGAACTGAAATACAGCAAAAAAAGTTAATTCATCCTATTCACATATTCTCTTTTAATGCCTGTGGTGATTTAAGAATCAACTGTTTTTATATAGTTTTAACACTTTCATACAATGTATTTTTTTATCTTCGAGGCTAAACCACTTATAGCTCTGAAATAATACGCACTGGCAAAGCAAGTACCACGAGTATGATAGGAATATGGGACAGATAAGGTAAGAGACAACTTATGAGTGTACTCTGTTACATACTTACTGTATCTACCCTATCTGCTGTGTAACAGAAGCATTTGAGAATCCTCAAAAGCTTTTTGCTTACAAAAAGCCACAAAGTAAACACATGAAAAAAGCACAGTAAGTTGCGAAAGAACTTACAAACAGGGAAGAACACACTCAGTTCCACACACTGCACCCAAGCTAGGTGGAACAATTCTGGTAAGCACCTACTTGCGTAGAAGCGCTCAATGGCGCGGGCCAGCAACATTTGTCTGCTGGCTGTGTTATTCCACACCCGTTAGCAGTGGGGTTGGGGGGTATTTTTGAGGGGGTTGGTTGGTTGTGAAAAGAAATTTACTACTTTTTTTTTTTAACCTTTAATCAATTTGCATTTGCTTGCAAGTCTGTTCTGGCCTCAGAATGGAACGTGACACTTTGCCCATGTTTTAACTCAAACTAAGAATACTGATATATAAAAAGTATGAATAATAACTTGTGCAAATGCTTAACTATAAATGGAAGCTACACACGTGTAAGTGCTTATAATAGGTATTTAGTGGGTAAAAAAAGTCAGAAAAGCAGGACGTTTGACAGAGCTGTACTGGACACCACGTAGCCTAGAACCTGCAATCCCAAAGTTCCCCCTTTACTATTACTGTTCCTGAGCAGCCAGTTACATCCCAAAGGCACCCTTCTTGTTGCGGTGCCTTATGGACTTCATCCTCTTGTGAGATGCTCCACAACAATTAGATGTTACATTTAGGCAGCTGCTGCCAAAGACTTGTGATAGAATAAACAATAATATCTATATATATACACACACACAATAAGCATGGAGTTCTAACCAACACCAGCAAGTCGGACTCTGGAAAAATCACAAGAAACCAGGCAACTGGCAATTTTCTCTGCCCATGTGAAACTGGATTTAGTGAACAAGCATTTTTGCCAGAAGGAAAGAATTCATATTTATTACAGAGTTCTGCTCTCTGTGAGCATCTATACCCACCTGCTGGTAAGGATCCCTTTTGTTGAGAAGCATGTTGTAACTGGAGAATATGGAAACAGTCATTTAAGCAGTTCATGGTTGCCATGGAAGTTGCTTTGAGCATTAATAGGTCTTGATCCAAGGATGTAAGGTGACCGGAGACAGGAAGGCATTCTATGCTCCTGATCAAGTCTCTCTGCTGGCCCTCAGCCTGAGACATCATCTGTCAAAGCAAACAGTCATTTATCAGGTGACAGAAGCATGTTGTGTGAGATGTGTTTAGTTGTGCACACAGGATCCCAAATGATTTTATGACGACAATAAAGCTACAGGGTAATAAGTGTATGTAAAGTTAACTGTACTTGTTTTTTGCCTTGATGCAGCTACTAAAGCATCATTAAATGCACGATGCAATTCCCACAGCAATACATGGCACATTCAAGCAAAAGAATATCAAAGTGATTTCAAAAAAAAAAGCAGAGAGGAATCTGAACCTGATACCTGCTGCAGTAAATATCAAACACTTTCATGTCTGGTTGATGTGGTGGGGGGGTATCCCATACACACTCTGTGTGGGGAGTAATTACACTCTGTACTCTGCACAGCCTGGAAGAGGATCTATGAGTTACTCTCTGTGGGCAGCAAGATCTTTTCACTCCCTACAAGGAGGCATCCAACACTTTAAAAGGAAAAGACCTGTATCACCATACAGGATTCTCATTTATTATCTGCACTGCCACCACACTTAGGATCACTGTCTTACCGCTTACTCTGCGGAGAAGAAAAACACAGCAAGATTTTCACCTTCATTTAGATGTTCAAACCACAGCTTTCCTGGTGTGGTCGTCCCCCTTGCATTCCCCCAAGCTTCTTTCCTCCTTCACGCAGAGCTACGCAGCCCTACGTCACAGAACCTGCAACAGCACGTTTGCCCGCAAGAGGTAGAGCGGCAAAGCACATCGGTCATCAAGCAGCCCACTGTGCTCTCCCAAAAACCCACATACTTTCCTCTCTGTACTCACAGACACAAAATATTGGCTGATCTTGAATCACAGGTTGGAAAGCAAACTTCTATACATGCTAATGCTGCTTGCACCTCTGCAGAAAAGGGACTAATGTAACTGGACAGCACTCCTCTGTGATCATTACACATTCTGGCAGTTAAATTAAATGAAAAAAAGCAGATTGATTTAGCAGAGCAGCAGAACAATTTCTTTAAAAGTATCTGAGATGCATTCACGCGTTTAACTGCTATGGCACTACTTAGATTTTTAATTCACTAACCTTAGCAGTATCTTACTGACTTTTTTTTCAGTACCTTTGCCCACAAGCCCTTCCAGGAACTGCGGTTAAAGTTTAATGCACTGAATACTTCAGCAAAATGTATTCATCCAAGTTCACAGTATGTGATATTTGGAACATTTTAGGGTTTGGCTCCATAGCATGCTATGGTGTGAATTTACAGAGCACTGGGGTTCTTTGGAAGTGGAGTTGACTGTGCAGAGTCAGCCTTAGCACGTCCTAAGAGCGACAGGGTAGAAAGCTAGTAAAACACTTCATTATACAGCCTTGCCTGTGCAAACACAGCGGCTGCTATCAGAACACGTGTCTTATTTTCTTCCAGTTGTGAATGTGATATAAGTCTTTGTGTGCAAGGTTTTTTCCAGTACTCTGAAAACATTTTCTGGATTAAAAAAGACAGATAATTAGTTGGCAAATCACTACAATCCTTCTGGTGATCTTCACTCTTAGGAATTTACTGTGTGGTAGCACCCAAGCACCCCGTTCCAGGATCAGACCTGACAACAGGACAAGTCACGCCACACCCAACACTGAAGTTCAAATAGGCACATCTTCCTTTTAAAAGGACACGCTTTGAACAGTCATAAGTTTTTCCTGCTTATAGACTCAGATTTGTCAAAAAAAACCAACAAACAAAGAAACCAAAACACAAGAAAACCTCACCCCAAAAAACCCCACCCCACTAAAAAAAAAAAAAACACAACAGCTTGCCAGGGGAGGAAAAAGCACTGTGATTAAAAACTCAGAATCCACCAGAAGTATACAGGCTACAGCTCTCACTTTACAAACACATGCACCTGCATTAAGTGCAAGTCAGCATGAAGATCCTCTTGGATCTCCCATTAGCAAGGTATCAAGTCAGCAGCGTGACATGTATTTGGCCAAGAACACATAGAAATAGAAGGGAAAGGGACTGACAGGAGACCCAGCTATAGTGCAGTTCACAAGAAAAGCAAGAAAGGCCACTGTGCAGCAGATCCTTTGAAAGAGAAGTTGATCTTTCCACAGCTTCTCAAACTGAATTTTTAAGTATTCAAGCTGTATCATGCTCAAGTGTAACAGGCATGCACCAGCCCTTTAAGTATTTCAACTATATCTAAAAAAAAAAAAAAAAAAAAAAAAAAAAAAGAAGAAAAGTAGGCACTGTATCTAACAAGCATGTTAGCTTCAGAAAGGTAAGCAAACTGACATTCAGAAAAGCTACCATTATTGAGGATTCCTCATCTGTACAGGTCAAAATATTTTAAGTTAATAATCACGCTATGTCACCAAACTCAAATAATCGAAAGAGAACACAAGTAGTTTTCTGCGCTCTTTGCAAGGCTAAGAAAAATCACTCCACTTCGCTTCCCATCCAGTGAGAATCTCAATTAGAGGATGCAAGCCACTGCCCCAGCGCTCCAGCTCACACACTCTCCTCTTTCCTCCCTCAAATTTTCAATGTCGTACTGCCATTTGAAAAGACAAAGTTAAAAAGCCACTTCTGAAACATAACCTCGCTTAAAGGTAGGTTCTAACACACCACAATACAACAAGAGACAAAGAAAGAAAAACTGCTACGAGAGCTATTCACATGAATTCTGGAAATATTAATGCCCTATTTCGTACTGCTGCTGTTTTCACGCAATAGATAGGAAAGTGCAAATACTCTAACTTTACCATACGTTGTAATTGTTGTACCACACCAGTAAGAAGTTTATCACATGTAAGAGATAACTTGATGAACCAAACTGAAAAGCAACTACCTTTAAAGCTTCAGTTCCAAAATTAATTTAGAAGACAAACTTCTCTTTCAGAAGGCAAAGCAGCTGACCCAGCTCATTACAAACAGAAGCCACAGGAATGTCAGCTGAAGTTTTCCAGGGCACCTGACAGGACTTGCATGTGTTTGCTTTAGCACAAGAGTTTGCTGCTGTTAGAGGATCTCAACAGGACAGCAGCAGTTACCCTTTTGCAAGAACAGTCTGGTGTGGACAGACTGATTCACAGATCCCGAGGTCTAAAGAGGCAGTCACCTTGTTCAGCCTAATAAATAATTATGCCACAGCACTTGATTTAAATCAAGGAACAATGACGATGGCAGCATACCATACCACAGAAAGTATTTTCAATACCCATTTACAGCTTCCCGCTGCTGAACTTACCACAACGCTCAGCCGCGTAATTTAAGGTTACTGACACTCAATATAGAGCACTGCTCTGTCCCAGTTTGTCTAGGTTCCATTTCTAACCATTCATGCTTCCTAGATCCTCATTTGTTAAATTAAAAAGCTCTTCATTAGAAGGTTATTTTTGCCAAGGAATGTATCACACTACACTAATTACACTGCTAACACTAAAATATCCATTTGTATCAATGCTACTCCTAAGTAACACAGGTTTGCAATTCAGAAACAAATTTTGTCTTAGTATTATCTTTAGATTTGCATGATCTACCCTGTAAACATTCAAAAGGTAAATCAAACAGCGGTCAGTGCATTCTGTCAGTCAAGACGGAAAGGTAATTATTTCGGGTTTTTTTTCCAAAATACACTATACCTGAATGTGCAGTGAAAAAAGCATGCCTCTGAACTGCTCATTTTATTTTGCCCTCTTTTCAGTCACATCCATCCCTCAACAATTTGTCCACATAAATTAGCATACCATGAAGCAGTATTAGTAGTATTAAATGTCAATCATGACCAATTTCTCCATAGTCACAGGAGATAAAAGTACAGCTTAGTCCATTCTTCTACAACTTGACATGGGAAAAAAACCCCATGTATGATATAATAGTATCATAGTACGTGACATACACTTCCTTAGGAATATCCTTGTCACCTGTAGTGCTAGGACATGCAGAGTTCTCCGTTGAGCATCAGGATATTGTTGCAGAGCACATGAGTCATAGAACACACACATGCTTCTACAATTAGCCAAGGCAAGTTACTTATCCTTGCACAGCTACGCAATAATAGTGCAGGACATGCTACTGACAATACATCCAAGTACGAACAGCAGGTTTCTCCACACTCCTACAAATCTTTGTAAAGATTACAAGATAATCAAAGGCATACAAACCTCTCTAACATCTACAAGGTGATCTGGCTGCATAATAGGAACTCTTTTTCCAGTGGGCAATCTGTGATGTCCAACATTGAAAAAGGAAACTGCGTTTTGACTGGGTCTTCTTTGCACACCAGGAGAGTTGGCACTTCCTTGGGATGCAAGAGAGAAGCTGCGAGATTTCAGAGGAGGGTTGTTCTAGTGAATAAATAAGCATATTGAGAAACATTTACAATTCATTCCTAATAACCAGAAAATATTCTAATTTGAAAGACACGGCAGAACAGTTTAATTCTTAATTTTTTACATAGCAAGGACAGATGACAAAGCTCTAATAACGTATTAGTAACTAAGCAAATATTTTGCAATACCTGCTGACAACTGCCCTGTTTTATAGTCTAACTATGGACAATCTGTGAAATGAGGTTGATCATTATGTATCACTTCTCCAACTTGAAGATTAGTCCTTGATGTGCAACAGTACCAGAAACTGACTCCTAACAGATCCTGCAAGAATAGAGCTCACATTTAAGAGAACGGGATTTCATTTAGAACTAGTCATTAAACTTATCTCTTACAACAGTCAGCTACAGATGTTGATCTTATCTTAAAAGCAAGGTTTTATTCAGGTATCAGAACAGGTGTTATGGTAATCACAAGGTTCTATAAAATACACCGTATTAGCAACCATCACAAGGTTAGCAAATGGAAGCTACAACCCTCAGATAGTGTTGAGGACTTGCCTCTCACACATTTCGGATGAATTCCCTGGTATTTGTGGGCTGTTGAGTGTTTTTTCAAAAAAAGGTAAGGTTAAAAAAAAAAAAGTAAAGCTACCAAAATGGAAGGGCTTCAATAACACTGAAAACCTGTTTCCTCAACCATTAAAAAATTGCCAAACCACTGGAAAATACTGGGCTAAGACTCTGATCTTTCAGCTCTGCCTCCTGTTCAAACACCAGCTCACCAGTACCTGCTCAGGGATGACCACTCAGCTCTTCAGAGGCAAACAGACTTCACCAATTCATTCCTAGAGCATGTTTCTATTACAAGTCAGCTATTACTCAGAAAAATGTTTCTTGATGTAAGTTTCAAGCCCAACCACACGCCCTTTTGTAGTATTTGCCTTCGACAACAGCATAGTTGTATTTGCAACTACTGCCACCGGACTAAATCGTTTTTGCCCAGGAAAATACCAGTCATACAATACCTTTCCAATAGCTTCTGTGTGATGCTGTGTGCATATCTGTAGCCTGCTAACCCAGTGCTGCCGTTCTTTAGCATCAGTAGCTAATAAAAGCAAACCAAAAGGATTATGTAAAAGATGACATTTCAAAGCATGGGCAAAAAAGACTGCTTAATTCTTTAAAACAGTCACAAAGCTTTAAGAGGGTAAAGTAATTTTTTAACTCTAAAACTAGTTCAACTGACCTGTAATTAACTAACACTAAATCAAGTTCAACATAAATAGCATGTACTTTTTTCTTTTTATTTAATTTTGTAACACAAAGATAACTTCAACAAACAGTAACTCCCCTCACACATATTTTAATCTAACAACATGACACATTTTCCTGAATTAGAAAATGGCAGGAAGTCTTCAAGGGAAGAAATACTAAAAGATATTATCCAAGATTTCCATAGCCTACAAAATCAGGGAATGGGCTTCTATAGCCACCACAAGGCAGATAAACTGAGTAGGAATAATGTAGTTGTTTGCAAGCACCAACACAGTACTGTTGGCTACAACAGTTTAGAAGACTAACTCCGTACAATTTAAGGACGCTATACATGAAGACTAAACCCCATTCAACACATCTGAAGTTCATGGTCTTCTGAAAGTCATCAAATGCAAAGAGTATGGAAGGACATAAGGAAGGACAACTTCCAGCTGAAGAGTGGGATGAAAGTTTCACATATAATTCTCATTGCAGCAGTCTGCCAAACACGTTCTCTCGCTTTGGCCATGCAGTCAAGCCCAGCAGAGCAGCCACAGGTACAGCCAGGAGTGTCCTCTAGTGGAAGAATCCCCTGCCCAAGATTCCAGGTCCTACCTCTTAGTTTATACTGCTCCCCACTGGCAGCATTGACTGTAAAGGTATGAGAGTCTTCATCACTGGGTGAAATTACTGCTCCAGCTAGCTGCAGGGTACCCCTGGGCTTTAGATGTCTTGACTGCTCATTCACAAAGTACTCCAGCAGGCCAGCATCATTGTTTAAAACAAAAAATCTGCAATGATAACAAGGCAAATACACTAAATAAAAACAGCTCATTCTTTCCTCCACCACCACCTTTTACCAGTTAGCACAGATGGGGTTGGGGTGTAAAGACTTGAGTCAGTACAACCCCGAACATATGAATTATGTCCCCAACATAACTGCACAAAAGTTATTACAATTTTTTTTTTCCTCAGAGACAGGGGATTGCATAACCAAAGGAGGGCTATTGCAAGATTTTGGGAATCAAAAGAATACCCTGAATCTCTCAGGCTTCATGTATCCTTAAAGTAGATAAATTAAGGGTAAAACAGGTCGAGATAGGGAACAGTTGAGACACAAAACTGTGAAACTGAAGCAATTCTAGATTTAAAAAAAAATAATTAAAGTGGACATTATGTGCTTCAACTGTTTTGAGTTTAAGGATAAATGTATTGACACAAATCACTGAATGCCAGCGGTAGCACTGGAATTTGGGCAGTGTAGTATGCTAAGGACTTCTCTCTCCAATATTAATTTGGTTGCACTGCTCTAGGAACTGCACCAAGCAGAAAGCCTGACCAGACACGTTTCACCTGTCAAAGAAAAGCAGCTATTCCATGGGAGACAGACATCCTGGTGAATCAAATGGAAAAGCTTGCTTGAGTTTGAATTTTCAGTAAAGAAGTCATATTATTTTTTTTAAAAAACAATGGCATGATTTAGCATAAAGCTGAAGACTCAGCAGAAAAAAAGACAATATTTTTATGGAAAAGAAAAAAAAATAATGTTGTACATGCTTTTTACACATATAAGCATAGTGGTAAGCCACCAAATGAGTTAACTGCTTCATATTTCCTATGCACGAAGAAGAAAAAAAAAATGCATTAATATAAGCATTACTCATCTACATGTTAGCTTAACCTATACTAAGAAAAGCATAAGACTCTTCCATAAAGTTTCCCTAATGAAAAAGGGAAATCCAAGCAGTATTAAAAAAGTCTGAAACATGTTCATTTAGATTCTGTAAAGACCAACATGACTAAAAAGCAGCATAAAAGACTTACCGATATTGCCAACCAGTGACGAGATTGGTGTATTTCATTAAGTAGCCATAAATATTTTCCATGTGATCACTATTAAAAAAGAGAAAAGCAATCAGACAATACCAAACAAATTTTAGATCTTCCCAGTTTTTGACCATCATTATCTATTCTCAGAAAACAAATTTACATCTTCACTTTTTAGAATGGCACTACCTTTAAAAAAAAAAAAAACAACACTTAATAGATTTCTCCAGCCTTGTTTCTAAAATAATTTCGTAAGACAGTTTAACCAGACTTACTGAGCTCCAAATAATTTCAAGGCATAATTAGTTTCACCAATACTTGAGTTTTATTCATCAGGCACTTCTGGACACTTTTGCACTAGTTTCAGGTAATTAAAGACTTAGCATCCACGCTGCTTCTGTTTCCTGCTTGCTCTTCTAAGCAAGCCTTATCTTTTTGGACTCCTGAACAAAATTAACTTTCACTACCTTATTAACAGAAACTTGATCACTGTGACTAATAAAAAACAGTCCCTAGGTACTCCCACACCAGTGTGGTTTCATTTATCCTTAATGTCCAGAACCCTTCCCAACTACAACCACGCTCTTGAGCAGATATTCTACAGAACACAACATGTGGGTACAGGTCACATCAAGATATTCTGAAATGTAAAACAAGAGCTGAAACATCTCCTCCTCCAGCCTGGCAGGAAAATCAGGTAGTTTCTCATTTGAAGCCTCAACTTGCAACATCCACCAAAACCAAAAACCCATCGAGAGCATTCGGCACAGAGTTTAATATCACTGCAGGCAAAATGTGTTGCCAATTCTGAAAATCAATAGTCCTAAATAAGGCTTACAGGTCTTATGCCTACAAACTAAATCATCTTTAAACCACAGCTTACAGACCTATTTTATACTGTACATTCCCATAATCCTAGAAATGCCACCTCACTGCCCTCGTCTCTGACAGTAGGGCACAATTTTACATTGAAGAACGCACTCCTGACTGACAATTCAGGTTCAGCATGAGAACAATTCCTATTACTCCAATGAAGAACTGAAACAATCACCCAAATATCAGATACTGACTACTTGCTTTTTAAAAGAAGCTTAAATATAAGCCATCTTACTTAGATTTTAAATCAAGATTTCTGTAGCTTTTAATATGTTGAAGATCAAATTAGAATTATTCAGAGTCCACTGGAGCAGCAGTCTGTCTTGGTTGTTAGGAGGTCAATGCAGCCCCATATCAGCAGAAGTGGAAAGGGGAGGAAAAAATAGGACTGCTAGAGCCAAGGGATCACCTTCATTAATGGATTTTGGGTGCAAACATAGATCAAGCATTGGGGTAGATATCAAATACCAGTCAAAGCTGCTGTCTACACTTCATTTATAAACAGTGTCAGTATCATCAGATTAGTTAGATACCTGACAATTCAATAAATATAACATGAATAAGTTCCATCCTAAAGGAAGCTATTTAGGATGCCATTTAGGATGTCAAGAGTAAATCACCACCATATGACCCAATGCTGTATCACTGCCATTCAGTAATATTATTCAAAGACGAGATGCAGGAATGTACATTTTTGAAGAAAAACCAAGTTGCTGATTTTTAATGTTACATTTAAAACCAAAAATGTGTTCTAGCTATTAGTGCAGCCATCAGTACTGCAGTAATATCCTGCAATGGAAAGCAGCCAGCAGGGCTGTCTAGGAATTTAATTTCTAATAGCTCATTAAGTGGTACTACAGATAAAAATAAAACCAAGCAGAGCAGAGGGTATTCAGACTATCACATATTTTAAATGTACAGGAATGCTACAGGAGACCTAACCAAACTCATCCTCTGCAGACGCCTCTCATTTGTTATTATTGGCATACAAGGAAAGTACAGTTTAGACTTGCTTGCTGTCTTAATTCAGCTGAAAATTATGAGATTGCACAGTAATAAAAATGTATGAGCTTGGTTTATAATCGTCTGAAAATTGTCCCTAGTCACAGCTAATCGTTTCTTCCATTTTAGTGAATGCAAGCTTCACCCTTGCTTTTCAGTAAGACATCACACAGAGCCCAGCATACTCGGGCTAGAGCTGCTGGACTCTCCCATTAATTAACATGCCTAAATCACAGATACGTTTAGCAGAACCCAAGAAAAATCAGATAACCAACTTCTGACTGTAATGAACACAGCAGGACTACATGTGTGGCCTTGGAAGTCCATTCATCTGACAAGGATAAATTAAACAGTCTTTGATTAAAATCATTTAACAACTCTTTTTTTGAGCATGGCAGATGAGATAGCCAATTGTGTCAGTCTTTAGAAAGAGGAAAAAGTCACTACAGGAGGGAATGCCCTTTCGGTGATGTACTCCCACACCAAATGAGCACTTGCCTACATTTTGCCTTCAACCGCATGTTCCTCTCCACTTGGATTTTCACTTTGACTAGATCCAAACTTCTCCAAGTGCCTCCTCACCAATAATTCCTCTCCAGCCTCAGCAGTCCCAAAGTTTGACAGTTGAACTCAAAAACTTGGAAAACAGCTCCTCAGAGAAGTCTGCGGAAGTGACTGCGGACAAGCAAGGCAGTCACCCCCAGCACTGCAGGCGCTGCCAATCTGGAAGGAGCACGTTGCAGCAAAGGAACGTGAGCACAAGCGTGCGACGTTGAACTCGCCGACCAGCTGTGTTTCGGAATCCCCAACTTCCACACAGCGGGTGCCCAAGCCCCGTACCTCACACAAAAGAGCTATAACGCAACGTGTAAGAGAAAGCTCAGCAGTACGTTTAGCAGGTATCCCCCATTCACAGGCAGCAAGGCCTCACCCACCTGCACAAGATCATCACTTCCAACCTTAATGATTCTATAGAAACGTACTAAGCACCAATGGCCAAACCTCAGCCTGCAAGAGCCCAACAAGCAGCGGCGGTGGCTGGTGCGGAGCCCCAGACACAGGACAGTCAGCTGCTGGCAGGGGTTGGGGGGATTCCTGACGGACTGGCCTCTGCCACGGGGGAGGAGTAGAACACGCCGACTGCCAGGGATGAGAGACTGAGCTGCGGCTTGCATTTTGGGACACCAGAGAACATTAAAGACCCAAAGCGATGGGGCATGAACAAAGGACCCCGCTCAATGAGCCACCTCTTGCACAATACTGATTATTTTCCTTCTTAATTGTGTTCGTGCATTCGCAATAGAACTGCACGAACCCCCCAAAAGACTGTATTTTTAACTTTCGCCCTGCCAGAGGCTGGACAAGCTTTTAGCATCTATGCAAGTAACCCGTTAGCCTGCCTGAAGGGTATGGAAAACTTGGTTGGTATTTAAAACATTTACCTTGACAGTATAAGGGCCTAGAGGCAAAGAAATAAGCAAATAAAAGTGTAAAAGCACAGACCTTATGGACACTAATCATATACTCCCAGCACAAATTCCCATACTGTACGTGCCAAGGAAGCTTCAACATTTGAACTAAGGCTTATTTTTAAGTAAGTAACAAGTTTATACACAAAAAAATAATTTAAATCCAGTCTGCAAATTGCAATTCACAAAAGGTAGAACCTATAACTGTACACGAACCTGCTACAGAGCTACAATTAACCTCCTAATCTGCTTCTGGGTAAGCACTAGTACTTTCCTATGAATACAGAAAAATATTCTCCATATTATTTATGAACAAGGCCATGGAATTATAACTAGAGCATTTCTTCAACGATTTTAAGATTAGTGCCTCCACAGCAGGAGTAACTCAAGTATTTATTGTTGCTAAAGCAGTGCTGTAAGACAGTTAACATGGGGACACACACCCCCCCCCCACCTTTGAGAACAAGAGGTTGAGTTTCAAGCACTGGCTTGATCTTCCTTAAAGCCCTTACCAGCATTGTTTCCAATGAAACAGCAGTAAAACCTGTTTCAAAGTCACCTGTGTACTTCAGAAGCCTCCACAATTCCCCACATTGAGGCTTCTGCCTTCCAGAAAAACGTATTTCAGAAGTGACTTTGACACAAAACACTGAGCGACTTATCTCAACATCGACAGCGAGGCCTGGCTGCACGGGGACCCTTCCCCACTAAGAACACTTTTGCACTCGCGTTGCTGCCTGCGTGCACGTGCATGTACCTACGGGCACGTGGACCTTCTCATAGCCAAGATGCTGCTGTTGCTATTCAAAATGCTCACAGCAGCCTCAGATTGCCAAAGGAACAGCAACAGCTCAGCAACAATGACTCAACAGCCCCTAAAGTCCGTATTTCTGTTGAAATGTACGTGTCCTTCTGTCAAAGGAGAACAAAAAAAAATGTTCAAGTGTTGCAACAGGCCTGTCATAGCCTTGAAGACGTAAAAAAAACCAAACCAAAACAAAGCAAAAAAACCACACCACTTTTGCTGGACTACTTTAAGTGAGGATACTGTGCAAATCACAATCCAGGAAAAAGTTATGCAGGAACTTGTGGTACAATATCTGAACTCCAGCCCAGCACATTTACCACCTCCCAAAATCTGGTTTTTTTCCAAACACTAAACACCACAAAACTTGGCTGCCCATTTATCACATTTTTTAGTTTATAAATATTGTGAGACAGCCTGAAACTGTCCCTGTAAATAAATGACTGAAGTCTATGAAAAATTACACATCAGTTCATATTATTTCCAGAAAACTATCCCTCCCAAACATGTGTACCACAAGCCAGATTTCTACACATCTAAGTGCTACTAAATGCAATAAGAATAAAACATTCACCAAGGATTATTGTTATGTTACTTATCCTTTTCCAGTTTTATTTGTCCTTTTCTAGTATGCCTCAAGTTGAAACAGCTGTCAGTGCCTTGCAGATTGGCCTCCTGTCCTGAGGGAGGAATAAGATTGTGATAGTCAGGCTGAATTCCCCCTGTATCCTGTTTACAAGCAGCACCCGAGTCCTGAATGCAGATGCTGAGGAACAGCAGTCCCAGAACTATGTCTTTCAGGAGCTTCAGCCAAGACAGCCAGGTGCACACCTGCCAAACACTGGGCCAATATTTTCTCCAAGAAGAAAAATCAATGCAGAAGGTCTCTCCACATTTCTTTTTTCATACCTCTCATGGTGAAGCTCTCCAAAAGCCCCACACAAACAAATCATCACTAGCAATGGCACAAAATTACACCCATCTGGAAAGCGATAACAGAAAACTTCCAAAACTTTCATTCTGATTATTTTAATTTTGCTGGGGATGCTTTGAGCAGCCAGGTCTCAGAAGACCCAACAGCTGTTTGAAGAGCAAACACAGCAGTCAAAGGCTTCCCCATGGACTTGCGTAAGGCCTGGCTTCAAGAGGTAGCTGAGTATGTGTGGATTTGCTTCCAGCAGGAAGGATGACGAGGAGCTCAGAGCCCATGCAGATGTCAGGGAGGGCTCCTGAAGGGGGATCCAGCCTCCATAGCTGCCACCACCGTTATGACAGTGCCCTCAGGCCTCGGCCAAGGGGCTTTTCTACTGAGCTCACAGTAAGATGCAAAACCCTGGTGAAAGACATTGCCTTCAGATTAAAAGCTAGCAAAGCATAAAGAAAAGGAAAGACAGACAGACATGAGGATTGTAACAGCACAAACCAATGAGTGCTTTTGATTACTTCATCTGAAAAAAGCAGAAACCATTTTCACTGAACTTGCTCAGGTCTATTAGCCCACGGGCTCGCTGTCTGCAACAGCTTTCTTTTTCCTCACTGGCCACTGCAAAGTGCTTATATACAACGTACTGATTCCCCTTTTTGTTACATGGAAGGGAAGGGTGGGGGAGAAGAGGAAAAAAAAAAACAACCTATGTCTGCAACGGAAACTCTGGGCTTATCTTCTGCAGCTCCAAACATCACTTGCTCCCAAGAAATCACCACCATGTTAAGCACACTCCAGTCCCATGGCTTGTTGCTGCAAGTATGGGTTCCCCAGTACACCCAGTAAGGTAAGGCAGAAGCCTCCGTGTTGCTTACAGAGTATCTACATCAATAAATTAGCTCTGCTTTTCCCAACGGCTTTTGGAAGAAAGAAAAAGCTAACCTTGCCTTGCAATTCACCAGCAGTGCCTGACAGTCAACTGCAAAGTGGCAGCAAAGCTCCTGGACTATTCAGTCCTAAGTTTGGAAACTAACGACAAGCACAATGAAAAAGGTTCAACAATACAAGAACACTGACAACAGACCCTGGGGATGTTTCAGAATACCACTTAGCATGCTAGCAACACACACATCCTCATTACATATAAAAATATCTCTTACCATGTACTCCTGGAAACCCACGAGGGCGCAGACATGCACTGGGGGAGAAGTGCAGGCTTGCCACAAAGGAAGGGTGCGGTGGGGCTGAAATGAGCCGTGACCTGTCCGTCAGCCCAGCACGATGCAGCCCAGGCTTCCTATCCCAGGGGTGAGGGGCTCTCCCACCACCCTGCCTCCCCAACTATCAATGCAGCAGCTGCATTTGCACCTAAAGTTCCTACCAATACTAGTTCTCCGATGAGGTAAGTCAAGCTTACATGGTTTTACTGAAACCATCTTAATTAAACTTGCATTCGATTACGTGCTTTTATGCATCAGTGCCACAGGTCAATTATATAGAAACGAAATTGTGTTTTAACACTTTTGCAGAGTAGCAACAGAAAAAAAAGGAAAGAGATAATATTTAATTAATAAGTAGCAAAACACTGCTCTCACTGGACCACTGTAAAGCTGATTATTTAACTACTTTATCATTTAGAGAGCCTTTAGCTCCCAACATACATCTGCCTGAAAAAAACCAAACTGTGACGAATTTCAGCTCAGCTATTCCTCTTGCACATACATGAACTCCTCAGGTTAGCAAGAACTCCACCCAGGTACAAATTATTTGTGGCTTTGCATCAGCGTCACACAACTGAAGCTAGACCCAAGAGTCAGTAGCCAACCCTGCAGATTTTTCTGCAACAACTACTCCTCAAGCTGCTGCTGGAAAAATAACCGTAGGTTTAGCCAAGGACATTTCAGAGCTGGAGCGTACAAAACACAGGCACCTCAGAAGGCCTGAACTCGCCATTTCACACCTCTGGTGAACGACTGTTGCCCGCAGCTTTGCTACCATATATGTTACCAGTTTACATCAGCGCACCAGGATGCACAGTTTCACATATTATTGTTATCACCCCCCAAAACTTTCCCCTGAATTCCAGCTTGAGAAAGCTCAAGCAGTCACATTAAAGCTACTCTGCTCAGGATAAGAAAGGCAAGATAAGCAAGGCACACACTGACAGATGAGCATCTTCGCAGTTTTGGACTATCTGCTACCTGCACCACCTCAGAAAGCAGTGGACCCTGTAAGCTCTACTCACAGAAACCTCTGCACAGCTAGTTACTCTAAGCACAGTCCAGCATGGTTGAGCTTACTACACATTCCATCTCAAGGCGTTGTGGTCTGCTTCTAGGCTAGGAGCTCTCATCCTATCAGAAATATAAAGATATGCCCTTCCAGGTTTAACATGTATCTGTGATTGTGACTTTAAAAAGATTATATTGACAATTACACGCTGCCGTTCTGACTTTGCAGCAATAAAACACTAGCTATTAAATGGAAGGTAAGTCCTTGAGGTCACTTCCAACCTTAATGATTCTATTATTCTATTCTATTACACCGGTCAGCTACTTCAGACAAGCCTCTTACTTTTTTAATTATTTTTGAGCCATTTTTGAGACTTTTCAGATTCAATACAGAGGATAACAATCATTACCGCCTCCTAAGCGAGCAATAATACACTGACTATGTTACCTAAACATGCAGACAGACCATAAGCGTGGAGTACAAAAGATACCAAAAACTGTGGACCACCAGACTGAAGAAGCAACTGCCAAGTAACTGTTTGCTAGTTAGGACTTCAAGTTAAAGCGGTGCACTTCAGGGATCAATACCACTAAATGCCTCCCAAGCTGGCTGATGGATCAGCACAAACTCTCTGCAGCCTCTCGGGCGAAAGCAAACCTAGGGGAGCAGTGAGGATGCAGTAGGGTGGGCTGCCTTTCCAGAGGAACAAGTGAACAAGACCACCTGAAGTTCAACAAAAGCCATGCAATGCCTTGCGCCTGGGACGGACTAACCCGTGGATCAGTGCAAGCTAGGTGTGTTGTGCCAGGCAAGAAAAGACTGAAGGACCTGGGTCTGTTCAGCCTTCTTCAGAAGCAGGGAAGGCTTAATGGGGATCTTGCTGCTGTCTCCCCTGCATATGGAGAAGATGGAGACAGACTCTATTCAGATACACACAGCAGAAAGGCAAGCGGCAGTGGCCTCAAGTTGTAGCAACAAAATGTCCCTGTTTGACAGAAGAAAAAATTCTTCACAACGATGGGGGGTAAGCCCCAGGCCAGGAGCCCAGAGAAGCTGTGGCACCTCCACCCTCGAACACACCCAAAACTCAACCAGTGGCCTCAAGCAAACCTCTTCTAACTTTGAAGCTGACTCTGCTTTGAGCAGGAGGCAGGACTAAAGATTTCCCAGAGGTCCCTCCAAACCTAAATTATTCTACAATTCTTGGATATAGGGAAATTAAACAAAATATTCCTACACTGAAATTGAAGCATAGGGTACTTAGAAGGTTTAAGCTGTTAATTAACAAAGCACGTTAACTTAACAACCTATGATTATGACAATACATAAAAAGAGCAGAACTACTTTCTTGTTCAGTGCTTTAAGTGGACACTGATTCTCAGAGAAAGCATTATTCAGAACCGCTCCTTTTCATCATGCAATGAGCATCAGGTATTATTCATGTGGCATTCATGCACTAATAAAGAGTTTCCTCACGGTTTACTTCTCTTGTGCTTGTCATCGACATTTACAAAGGAGTCGTGTACTGAACAATAAAAGGATGAGGCTGTCTGCTTGAGTCAGTCAGCAGAGCTCTGGTGGGACCTGCATTCAGAAGTACTCCCAGACCAGAGTGCACGCACCAAACTTGGCTCAAGGATAATCTTAATGATCTGCCATGCAAAACTCCACAACCGATGTGGTACTTAGGGACATGGTTTAGTGGGTGATAGGTGGTAGGAGGATGGTTGGACTGGACGATCCTTGAGGTCTCTTCCAACCTTAATGATCTGACGATGATGATTCCATACAGGGAATCGAGGCACAATGAATTTTCAGCCTCTCTAACTTTGAGCTAGTTGTGGCCCAATTTTTGTTTTATTCATACATTCAAATTACAGCTTCTGCTGATTTCAGCTGCAGCTGTGACCCTGCAAAAGTTTTGCAAAATCAGAGCCAGCTGTTCCAAACTAGGCCTCTGAGAAAAAGAGGAACACACAGCAAGTGATTACAGGAGAAAACCAGTTTAAACAATAAGACTATTACCACAGAGGAAGTCGGAGCCAGGGTCAGAAACCAGCTCCCTAATATAGCATCCTGCAGTTCTGCCCAGCAGATCTCATGCTTTCTGTTACTTCTCCGCTGCAATGAGTGAAAGCAACTTCCCAGTGCAAGCTGGGCTCTTCAGGAAACTGATCTGTCAATGCTTAAACATTAATCAAGATTTTAAAGATTTCCAGCCTCACCGAAGACTCAGGAATTTACACCTGGAAGGAAAAAGAAAAAAATGCGTACACTTAGCAAAAAGCCTTTCCCCAACACTGACATTCCTGCTCCAAAGCAGGCTGTCAAATGTAAGATTGTCAGCTTAACACACACGAAGAAACAGCATTTCTCCCACCACACTTCTGTCTGCGCTCCCCTCCCATTTCAGCATGGGACATGCAGTACCGAAAACCTGAAACAGCAGTACTACCAGCAGGCAGCGATCCCCTACAAGAAGAATTCATGAGCACTGGCAGGTGATCAGAGCACACATCAAGGCAACGTCCTTAGGTAAACAGGGGTCCTTGCACACGTGCCCTGATTTTCATGGTACGATGAGTACAGCACAAGAATCTACCTAGAATAACCTCACAGCAGCAGCTGGCACCTTCTGCTGCTGCATTAAGCAATGTCATTAGGTCAGCCACGCGCAGTTTGTTTTTCATCTTCTCTCTGGGGAGAGAACCTGTGTGGCAGAGCAGGATGTTAATGTCGCAGGCAATTTTAATTAACTTGCTACTACATAATTACATTAGAAAAGGTGAAGTTGAAAAATACTCTTTGCACTTAGTAAATGATAGACATTTGTAACGGCCGTTAACTCCCGTAGAAACCTATTCCACGGGAAGCACTAATTACTTGATATTTTGATGCTATTCAAAAGTTCATGCTTCTACAGTTTGGCTTAATTTAAGCTCTAAATGAACATCCCAGCATTAATGTAATTATCTGGCGATGTCAGAACCAACTCCCACATTTGCCACCCCTGCCCCAGCGAGCGTTACAGCCTGCCCGTTCAACACAGGGACGCTCTGCGGAGCAAGAGAGGGACAGTGCCACTCACTGAGGAGCCACAGGGCTGGACACAGGAACCCAGACCTGGTTCAGGAATTGGGATCAGGTTCCCTAGTAGAACACCAGCCATGACAAAGCTCCTGTTTAAATTACCCAAACTTGTTTCCCCAACTCTATCCACTTATTACCCCACACACAGAGATTTACTTCACTTGATTTACAACATATCATAGCTTCCATCTGCTCCAACCCCATTCTTTCAGGTCGTAAAGACATGTGTGAACATGAATGGCTCACCTGCCTTTTGAGAAGCGCTTGGGGCTTCAGCAACTGGTAAAATCAGATTGATAAAAGATGACCTTAACATTTTAATAACAGAATGGATCCTGAGTAGATATAACCAGCTGAGCATTTTAAATACAGGCTTCTTGTCTATTCTAATGCGCAAATTATGTGAAGTGCAACATTTCTAAATTAGTGTTATGAATACAGTACACTCTTTAATCAAAGACTCAAATGATGATAAAGAAATTCAGGCACCAAGTTTTTCAGCCATTCCCCTGCAGCATATCAAACAAAAGTGACAACTGTCCTAATCTGGCTTTTAGTAATAAAAAAGGAATACAACACACAAAATTGAAAAAAAAAAATAATCCTGAATTTCACAGCAACCACTTGAGAAACTCTTCCTTTCAGTACCAAGTTCATCACTTCTCAAAAGACCAGCAACAAGTCCAAAAGTGAGCAGTTAGGGCTTTCTGAAAGCCAGCGTGGTGATGCATCTCCACAGACACACCAGAAACCGACGCAAGGAAGATCAGGGCTCACTTTTACATAAGCTTGACATCAGAGCCCTCAGCCAACCCAAAAGCTGCTATTAGAAGCATAATGGCAGCAGCAGCAGAAACCCCATCGCCATCGGTGGCCGGTGCCTCGATGTCACAATGCCAGCAGGTTCTTATGACAGCAGGGAACCGAGGAAGTGGGGGGGGCTCTAAGAGCAGGGGAAAGCCAACACGAGCACAGCCCTCGCCAGACCTCCCAGGTAACACCACAAAATTACAGCCTCTCTCTGCCTTTGAGGTTGTGCACAAAGAAGGGGTCATTGATTACACTGAATACACAAAGATTTCACATATGACTCCAAAGAATTTTGGTTTAAGCAGAGTAGAGGAAGAACTCAGAAAAGGGAGATGGGTAATAAAAAGGAAGTACCAGGAGCGCATGCATCAGAGAGAACTGTCCTAGACACTAACAGTTGCATTGGGAAGTTTCTTTCCTTCTACTTATCAAGCGCTAGGGACTAACTTAAATTCTGGCCTGCTCTCAGGAGTCCAGAGTTAATTAGGTCAGCTAACACACTCTACTGCAGCCTAAGCAAGAACTCATAATGCTTACATTAATACTATGATGAGAAATATTAAGTTCAGAGACAAGAACAGAGGACCAGTGCGGGAAAGGTTTGCAACATGAAGTGTCATTAAACACACTGCTGGCATTACCTCCTTTATCTGCTTCTACCAAGCTGGTTTCAGCTTTAAAGGCCAAACAGATGACATTTATCCTCCCAAGATAAAACATGCTTGGAATGCGACTAGAAATCCATAGAAATTAGGAAAAATCCACACATTTTCTTGCAACCAAGACTGACATCAACACCACCCTCAATAATAAGGATTCTTATCAACACCCACTCAAGATTGTGTCTGTTTCAAGACACTTCCCTTTATTACTACTAATTAGACCCTTTTTGTGAGACAGCATGAACGAAAATCAAACACTTCCACAGTGTACTCAGCCTCACACTTTTTGCTTCCACATGTTTGAAGCGCAAAGGATTGTCAATCACAAAGTTAACTGGGACCAAACTCAGACATCAGCATCTCCTTTAAATGCATTATGAAGAGGAGTTCACCATAATATTGAAACGCAGCATTAAAATATATCCATCTGTTTCAGCTACCAGTTCTTCTGTTATCGCATGCTGATCTGCTCAAAGATAGAAGACTGAATTAAGGTAAGTAATTGTTTAATCGCTGTTTTTAGTATTTATGAAGCTTACATAGTGTCAGTTGCACATACTCCAGCCCAAAGCCACATGAGTGATTCTGCAACAGAATCTGCCTGAAGTTGATAACCTAATGATAAGCAGAAGACACCCAGCATGACCCTCTTACCTGTCATTGTCACGCCAGAAAAAAAAAAAAAGTAATATTAGCCTAGCAAGTTGATTTCTTTTCTTAGAAGCTGCTTTCATCCACATGTTTTTCTGTACTAATTCACAACTGTGAATAACCCTCATGTAAACTTTCAGGAACAGCTAACTAAAATTAATTTACTTTCTTAAAAAAAACATGAAAAGACACATAATGTGTACCATTTTATAAGTATAGATGGCTAAATCCATAGTGAGCAGATGCTCACTTATTTCAGAAATAAGGAATAGAGGCAGTTATCTGCAAAAACACAGGCAGAAGTCAAAAGAAAATAGGTTTTGAAATATAACTTGTAAGCTTAAAAAAAAAATCAGCAATCATTTGGGAAATTCACGAACATTTTACATGTGTTTCTACCAGCAAGGGAAGAAATGCTGGGAATCCTTTTAATAGCAGCTGAATTGATTTATGTATGAGGGCAGAACCACTAAGAAAAACATAAGAGGATGGCACATTAGCATGTCTCCAACAGGGAAAGACAATCTTGTTTCTCTAGTCAGCCACAGAGCTTTGAACTTTTGATTTTGTAGATAAATGAGAACCAGTTATTGCAAGTCACTTCTCCCAAAATTATCTGAAAGCCCCTCAAGCCAGGCTGAAATGACTTCTTATATTTCCCTGGCACATATTCTGACCAGCTCTCTATTTAGCTCAGACACAGATTCAGCTTTCTGGTTGTGAAATTTTTACATTATTTGAATGACTACAACTCACATGTCACAGAAGCGCCTGTCAAATCTGCCTGCCTCACTGCTTTGAAACGGCTCTGTTCATTTAACCTAGAACAAGGCAAAAACCAAATGAAGATGGCCAAGAGTAAAAGCAGAATTGTTGAGTGCAAGTAATTCTTTATAGGAGCAACACTACACTTATTTCCTAACTTGATTACTGCTGAAAATAAAGCAGCTGTTTAGAAAATGTTATAATCTTAAATTACTTTATCAAGTAATCTTTTCATAATTTGAAGCTATTCAGAAGTCTCATCTCATGCTGGTTTTCTAAACGAGAACAGGGATAAAGAGTTTAGCAGGCAGTGCAGCCTCCCAGGCTCTCTTTATCTACTTAATTGCAAGTTACCATTCACACTATTTCTGACCCTGGTCGGGAAAAGGCAGCTGAGGGCTGGTTGTGCTCAGATGCACTCTGACCCTGATGATATATTCATAACTAAACAAGATCATTTCCAGCCAGATGTCTAGAAGAGCAGTTTCTCAAGAACTCTTAACTTCTATTAAGTCAAAAAAGAATATCTTCCTGCCCTCTGAAGAAACCGAGCCCGGAAAAATTTCGGAGGCACTGCTGAACCCACCATACACAGGCTACACAGAAAGTTGGTGAAGAGGTTCAGCTGTTATCTCCTAATCATCTGAAGTACCTGGCAGCCTCTGCTTGTCTCTTCTTCCCCACTATGATAAACATTTGGTCTAACTCTATTAGAGCTATTTAAAAATCTCCCTATTATTCCCCTACAAAAATATAAAGTTAGACCTTCTGATTAATTTTTTATTTTCTAGACATCCCCAATGACGTGTGACTTTCCACCTCTTTGACAGATTCAGTTTTCATCCTTTCAGGTTCCAGCAGTGCTGGTGATTTATTTTTTATATTCCATAGTCATAATTCCCAATTTGGAGCATTAAAGTAGCAAGTACCTGTTGTCCCATTTCTCTGACAACTATGCTACAGCTGTTTTGACAAGATGCTTCACCAAATACTGAGCTATACTTCGCACCAATGCAGTCCATGCTGGGCGAATACTCCAGGACCCTATTCTGCCAAGCTGTGACCACGCATCGCTCATACTCCATGCTAGAGAAGTTAAAAGACCAAACTTTCACCATAAGTCCCCAACAAATCTCTTTCTAAACCCCCTATTTTAGACACTGATTTATTATTCAAAGAGTTTGGGGGTTTTTGTCAAATACATTTTAGAAGAGAAGTAACCCACAAAGTGAAAACTAAGCTACAGCATCCCACCCAGGAGAACTTCCTAGGGAGGCAAGAGAGGGAAGGTGATATTTTCTGGGTAATTAGATACAGAAACAAAAGTAGGAGTAAATAATTGATTTCCATCAGAACAGAGATTAACAGTGAGGTACCTCAAGTGTCCACAATAATACAATTAGTACATTAAACTTGCCCCAGCAATCTAGAAAGAAAAAAAAAGAAAAAAAATAATTCGCACTAGAGCATTAGAGCAAATTAAACCAGATATTGATAGCTGCAAGGAACAACGGGGACAGTTCCCACTTACAGCTGTCAAGCCACCAAACTGGCCATCACTCAGTCAGCTCAATTTTTGCCCTACAAGCCACAGCACTGAAAAAAGAAACAATACACTCAGATGGATAATTTTTAAATGTGGAATTTCACCACATAGCACTGATTTGTGACTCCCATCTCAAACTCACTATAGCAAAAAGGGACTCAGGTGAATCAGGTATCTCGTCCCTTCCACCGCCTCCAATTCCACATAAAAAGAGCAATCAAAATGGAAGTATTTTATAAATCCTGTGTTTCATGTGTGAAATACCTGGAGAGTAAGTGCTTGGTCACAATAATAGCAATTTTCATCAGAAAATTCAGTTATACTGAATCCATAGTTTTAAAAAAAAAAGTTTAAAAGCAACTGGAAACAACGGCTAGCACAACCAATAACTGAATCTGAGAAGCAGCTTTCCTCATTTCCAGTCTGAAATATTGGCCCTGAAATCACCACTTTTCTCTCTGGTGCCAGAGAGGTAAATTACTCATGACCCAGATTCTCAGCAACAATCGAACTGTTTGCTCCCTATTAAAATCATCAGGCACCCAGTGCCGCCACAGCTCGGGCGCTCATTTCTCTAAGCCATCTGACGGCCCTCCGTCCCGTGCAGCTCGCACAGATCTACCACGCTCTGGTTTTGCTGTCTGCGCACGCAAGGAACAGAAAGCCGGTCCATCTGGGCTGGCAGATGACGGCTTTGGAGAGCCTCCATTTGAGGGAGAAGTGTGCAAACTTCACACAACAGCAGTATTTTCAACAGCAACATGGCAGAACTCCAGTCAAGGATGAGAGACCTAAAAGCAGAGATTCGGAGGTCTGAAGTGATGCGTTAGAGAGCCCGCTATCAGTGTGTGAGTGGAAACAACTTCAACCAAGAGTCATATCAGAAAAAAGCACATGGAACCCCCTGAACCGCTCGAACGCAGGGGCGGTTCATTCAGAGGAAGCACTTCAGTTTGAATTCATTTCCAAATAGTGCCGCGTGTTCAGCTTCTGCTTTCTCCGCTCCCTTCTGCTGTATTTGCTGTACCTGGGTAAGCACCCCGATTCATGCTAAGCACAGCCACTCTTAAAGTAAGTCAGATAAGAGAGAAACTCTGTGCGTACTCCGAGTTTCGCTATCAGCAACAAACAGAAAGCATCAATACAAGACTACCATTAAGTTCTTAAAGAAGACACGCCAAGCTATATTTGGCAGCAAGCTCAGCTTTCTGGCAAGGCTGGAAAGCCCCGGAGCACCTTCAGCAGCTTTACCCTGGTCTCCACGGCCCGCGAGGGACAAACCAGACCCACAGAAGGCGCCGGGGCGCGACCCCGGGCAGCACCCGCCGCCCGGCCGCGGGGCTCCGTGCTAACCAGGCACACCGAAGTCGGAGCCCGCTGCCGGCCGGCCCGTGTGCCACGCCGAGCGGGCACCGAAAGGGGACAGCGAGCGGCCCCAGGAGGTGCCTGTCTGTGTCCCCGCCCGGTGTCCCGCGACGGATCTGCCCGCTGAGGGCGTCTAAAGCCGGGGCAGCCGCGCCGACCACCACGCTCAAGGCGGACAGGGCGTGGGCAGCCCTGCGAGAGGAACACGGGCGTTTCCAGCGCCCCACGCCCGCCCCGGGCCGGGCTCCGCAGCACCGGCAGCTCCCGGGCCCGCAGCCCCTCACCTCGCCCGCCGCACCCACCT
>VWZZ01004636.1:1857-12800 GCA_013399095.1 Psophia crepitans | reverse complement strand
CCCGCTCCATGCGGGCTGCGATGGCAGCGGCTGCCGGCACCCCCGCGCCCCGTTCGGCTCGGCTCCCCGCACGGCCGCGGCGCGCTGGGGAAACCCGCCCTCCCGCTCCCTCACCCAGCGGCCCGGCTCAGCCGCCCCTTCCGGGTCAGCGCCGCCGCCATCTTTAGTGCGGGCAGCAGTGCCCACACTAGGCCGCTCTCTGTAACTGCCGCGTTTAAAGCAACAGCAAACCTTTAAAGTAATTTTAAACTCATGGCTACAAGCGTTCTCCACACACCCCACACCCTCAAGGAAAAAAAGAGAGGCATAAGAAGAGGGATCCAAGCTGCGTTGTATTCAGATCGTTGCGAGCAGGGACGCGAAAGCCCTTGGCGGGGATCTCGCTGCACGGTGTCAGAGAGACCCACAAAGCAGGGCCAAACACAGCAGCTCAGTCACCAAGCACAGCTGTGGCACGTCCTGGCCAGGAGAGGAAATACGTATTTCCTCCTATTTTTCCTCCGATTACTGTGTATGGGCAACAGCTGAGCTGGGTTTTCTCCTTCACAGAATGACAGCGGAGCGAACTGTGAGAGATGGGTTCGGTTGCGTGTGGTCTTCCAGGCCAGGCTTGGCTTTTGGACCGTCTAAACATAACTGGCTGCGGCTGCATTGTTTCTTAAAATCGGGGGAGAGGATCCTTGTTCTGGCTTTAATCAATCGGCACAGGTAGAAGAGGAGGGCAGAATCAGATGTGGCTGTGGTTAGTGATGTTATTATATGATAGATGTTAAAAATGCCCTATGTGAGAAGCTACATAGAAGCAAAAATGGAAAACATATTTCAGACAAATAGTTTATTTACCCAGAACATCCCCCTTGATACCAGCTTTGTACCCCATGAAGGCTGCCCTGGCTTTCCCATCACCCACCAGCATGTTCCCACTTTCCCAATGACATTCAAAACATCTTTGCCTTTGGCTATCAAATGAGGATAACATCATGTCTTCAAAATACATTATAACCTTTAATCTGGCTCCAAATTAGCCCATATCCATCCGTCCTTGCCAAGCGCACATACACACCATCTCAGCTAACAGACCCCAGGTGCCTGTTGCACCTACACCCATAATCACTCTTGCAGAGACATATTACCACAGCACAGGCATGGTATCCCCTATTGCTGGATTTTTAGAAGCATACTTGTCACTGCAGGGGAAAAAAAGGGCTTTTTCAGCTGCATTTTTCTCCTGTGGAACCACAAGGGAACAGATCAGCAGAGTCAAGGTTGTCCATTGAAGAAAATTTTGGCCAGAACTATTCCTTTGCCCTCCAAACATGTTAGTTCCTCCTCTGCCAGTCACTTGACGTTTTAATTGAAGATATAATTGTGTTGTATTGGAATGCATGCCAACATCACCAAAATTTTCCTGGGAAAATTTGAAGCAAAAGCAGCTTGGGCGAGAATCCTGCTTCTGTCTTTTATCTCCCCCCTCCTTGAGGACAACCTGTGTTGAGACATAGCTTCACCTGTGCTAGACCTTTCGTAACCATCACAGATGGGCGGTAGGACATTCCCCCCACCAGGGACTTCTCCAGTACCCGAAACAGGACAGCAGTCCTTCCTGCATGTTTCTGCAGCCCTTCACTGTCTGGTCCCTGAGCACAGGGTGGTAAGCTCATACTTGCTTCCCCCATGCATTTGCTTTTTTCTCTGAAAAAAACAGGTGTTGCACTCGCAGTACCAGAGGCTGTCGTAAGATGGCATTGACAAAACACTTAATAACGTAGGCTAACAGCCTGACTACATTCGCTAGGCATTTACCATTCCAGCTGCCTTTTATCTTTAATTTACGGTTGCCTAGAAAGATAACTTGTGTTCAGCTGCACTGCTCTCAGTCTCCTTCTCCGGCTATACCTTAGTGGCTCAAAATAACCAAAATCCCAACCTGGTCCTTGGAAGCGTGGCAGAGGCAGAGAGCCGAGGTCCCACAGCAGTCCCTTGCCTCCCAAGCTGGAGCCTTGCCACTTGCTGTGATTTCTAGATCTGGAGGGAGAACTGAGAATCTGCTGCAGATCTGAGGAGGAAAGCCTGCAAAGGATAACATATGTTTATCAAGATTTGTCAGGTCAAATCCTTATGGGCCTGATTATGGCTACGAGCTGAAGTGGATCGTATTTTATTATAACTTATGTTAATGCAAATTTGCCAGATTTGCCATAACATATCATTCTGTTAATTTTAGGAAATTGTCCAGGATCTGATCAAAAACATGTACCACCTGCTGATTTCTTCCAAAGCTTCTAGTCTACCTATACATGCTTAACACCAATTCAGATCAGTACCATTTCTTCAGAGCAGCAAGATCTATCCATGTTCAAAGAGTAAAGTTCTAAAATCCAGCAGATTTTTCATCACCTGTGTGCTTAGCAGAAAAAAAAATAATAATAGAAATGAAGATACTACTCTTCTACCACTGCCTTGTTGGTCAGGCAGGATTTTTTCCTGACCTAATAATTAGGTCAGGAGCCTGGAGCTATCGTTCTTGTCATGCTAATAAGTATCTTTGGGTGAGACTAAGTTTAACATAGTTTTAAATCTGTGTCCTCCTCCTCCTCTGGTAGCTGTTCCCTCAGCAGATAAGCAACTGCAGCTCCTGTCTGCTGAGGGAACCACATCCTCTGCAGGCATGTGGAGGAACGGCATCCGCCCTGGGAAGGGAAAGCCAGAAGTGCCAGATAGTTGCTTCTATCGCACGATGGGTGCAATTTTTCATCTTCATTGCTGAGCAGGGGGAGCTGCTGGCTAATGAGAAAATGACGGGCAAAGTAACTTTGCTAATAGTGCTTCACATCTGCATTTGTTAATTGTACCATGAACGAGTCTTAGGGTTAGATTCTTTCTCAAGGCTACTGATACCTGAATTTATTAATAGTCTGGGAAACACTTAATGTTTTCTGGGCTCTTCTAGATAATGAACAAGGCAGAACTTCCTATTGTTACTAAGAATAAAAGATACCTGCCTGCTAAAACTGTAGATGCCATGACACAAGAACAAGAAAGGAAATTTGGTTAAAAAAAAGCCATTCTCCTTCAACATATTGAGCACATGTCTGTGTTTTCCTGACCATAGGTGAAAATGGCCAGTAAGGTCAGGTAAACGTAATACAAATTTTTTCAGCCTCCAGAGGATTTGACACTGTAGCGATCATTTGACAGAACACCTTGATTTTGGAAGTTTGCAGGTATCACTGAGTTACTGGGTCTGTGGCTTTGCTATAACTTAACACGCACACGAAACAGTGCTCTGTTTGACACGCAGGATCTCTGGCGCTTGCTTCTAATGGTTATTCATCAGTCCTCCTGTAGTCTTCTGAGTCAAAAGCTTTTGTCATTTGGGCTTTTCAGTCCCTGTCAGTTGTCAGAATCCCTATGGAGCGTATTTTGCTGTAATGCAGGTCCAGCTGAAAGCACCAGACCCACAGACGGCAGCAGCTCAGGTTGCCTACAGTTTCCCTCCTTGTCCGCGACCCATTTGTGTCCTTCACGCTCACATTTGGCACCAATTGCAGTTGCACTCGGTGCGACTTCGCATCGAGGCGTACTCTGGGATCCAGCATGTAGAAACGTAAATTGGGGCAGCAGCAAAGGCTCAGTCAGGCTGGAAGCTGGGAGTGTAAAGCCAGTAGGTTCCCCACTGTGAGACACCCTCTAAGGAATGGACTGTGCCCTGGCAGCTCAGTGGAGAACAGGACTGAAGGACCTTGTGCCCGCCTCTGGAGCATGCTGCCTGTGTACAGCTATTTAATGCTTCTGTGGACAGAGGCTTCCCACAGCCTGGAGCTGTTGCCCTCATCATGCAGGCATGGGGCTTCAAAAGTAGCAGAAGCGACACTGCTCTGCAGTCATTGCAAGAGAGCGGAGACCACAGCAGCCCCATCCCTCTCCACACCAGCGTATCGAAACCAGCATGCTCACATTGCTTTTTATCTTTTGGACCTCCACAACCTACAGTTCTGCCCACCACCCAGCCCCATGGCCTGGGAACACTTGAAGCACTTGCACCCAGTCTTGGCAGGGACTTCCGAGTCCTTGAACTGACTAGAGGCTGTCCCAGAGGGGCAGCTCACCAGTAGCAGCAGCAGATGACTGTGTTATGACCAGAGTTCGAGACATTTCTGTAACCACAGCACCGATGAGCACTTCAGCTCAATCCCTTTGCCTCGCTTGCACAGCTGCCTGGCATGGTTTCTGGCAGCAGGCATGGCTTTAACCCGGCAGTCTGCTGGAGCTGCTGCATCGTCCCCAAGCACCAGCCCTCTGCTTGCTCGAGTCACCCAGGAACGCCTCCCTGCCCTTTTCTCTCCAACTTGAGCAGGCAGAGAGCTCAAGGTATTTATTGCCTCTGCAGCAGAGTGTGGGCTGTTCCAGCACAACGGGCAATGGCTGGAGCCTGTCACCTCTGTCTGCTCCTTTTGCACCATGCCAGGGCTTGCCTGCTGCCTTGCCTCAACAGTCCCCAGGAGACCCTGCTCCCTGAGCTCAAGGGGATCTCTTCTGCCATGTTACTCACCTGAACAGAGAATGAAACAGAAACTCCTCCAGGTAGCCCTCTGCTCCAGCCCTTTGTGTGAGGAATTCAAAAACATGCTTTCATCTGCTTACAGCCTGACTTAATCTTCAATAAATGTAGCTACATGTGAGTCCATCACTGAGGAGTCAGCCCGGCAGCACTGCAGGACCACCCAACAGGTTCTTCACGTGGGGAAAGTGAGCAGGTACCGAATGAGCAGGGCTGGGTCCCCGCCACCAAGCACATAGGGACTTGCTGCAGGGAGAGAAGAGGAGGCCAAGGGGAGCACATCCCCTTACCACCAGCCAGGGTCCGGTGTGTGCTCAGCAGACCCAAGGGGAGCATGCACTGTGCTTGTGGTAAAGGGGCTTCCCAGCTTCTTCATCTGCTCCCTGACCACCTCCAGCCTTTCTCTAAAGACTGTTCCTGCCCTACCCTATGGCACAACCTGGCATTGCTGCCTTCAACTGTTCTGCAGCTCAGCATTAGGACTCCTTTCCTCCACGACTCTCAATTCCCTGAAAAGCTAATGTGTTTTTATTTATGTCTCAACTAAACTTAACAACTGCTGAGTGAATTCGGTTCTTCAGTCACTAGCCCCTTCTCCTAGAAGCCTTTTTGTGCCATGCTTTACTCCTACGCACTTTTCCTGTATGGTTCCTATGGCAACATGAGTATCTCTCCATCTGCTGCAGATCCTCATTATCATGTTTAGCTGCTTGTTATCTCAGTCAAATGCCACTTCCAGGTGTATCATGGTAACAAGATCGGTTTGGAAACCAAACCAAAGCACTTGGTAATTTTTGTGCACAAACCTGTCCTTCAAAATTTGGCTCATGTGTTTCTGTATAAGCTGTGCTTGTTGGGATACTGATCCTGAGCTCTTTGCATTACCAGATCTCCTACTTGTGTCTGCACATCCTGACCCATTCAGCATTCCCCTTCATAATTTCCAAACGACATCCTTCCATCTCACTGCAGCCCGTACTGCCTACAGAGTAGGTATATTTGGATTCTGGAAAGTCTTTGTAGGTCTGTTGTCTGGGGTTTGACTTTTATTTTGTAGAAAACTAACTCTAAGTTACCAGTGCTTTCTTCCAGCAAATGCATTTTTCAGTTCCGCTATAGTCCTGTTGATTCTCCTGAAAACCTTCTCCATCAGATTACAGAAAGCCCTAAAGTGTACAGATGGTTTACAATTGGCCTCTCAGTTTGTTCTGGTTGAGTTCCTTAAATTACTTGGAATTACCTAGATTTCTATAGGGCTAAAATCCAGTCTCATTTTCTGCTAAGTACCATTTAGGAGAACTAATTTAAGTGTGAAAAAAACTTCCTCCTATATAATCCGATCAGAACCTGTAGCAGAAAACTCAACTCAAGAAAATGAGTGGAGTGAAAACTTCACTGTTGGTTTCTTTTCCAGATCCCATGAGTCAGTAAAACCAGACTGCAAGAAGTCCAGGTGGAAGCTGTAAAGCCGTAAGTAATTTGGACTGTCAGCTCTTCGGGACATAAACTGACATTATTTATTTGTACCTAACATCCTGGCAGAGCTGCTTTGAGATATTGCACGCTACCTCGGTATAAATGGTTATTATTTACTACCTGTAATTAAAAGTAATTAGGCATACAATAATTTAGTGTTTATATATACATTTAAAACTATGCACATCTTCCATTTAGAATATAATTCAGGCAAAGCTTATGTGCAAAAATTTTCCAGTGGAAAACAAGTAGTTTTGATGCTGATGCCATCCACCAGGCTGTCTGGCATAAGGTGAGGGGCAGGTGCGGTGCTCGCAGTTTGGGCAGAGGTGAAGGCGTAGGTTTTAACGGTCTGCAGAGCTCAGCCAGGTTTCTGTGGATGCTCACAGCGGGTGGGTTCCTCTCACACACCCAGGCTGAACTTGGAAACCCTTGTTCTAAACTTCAGACCTACCCCAACCTTAATTCCACAGGTGAGAAAACTAAATATTTGAGTCCTGCTGACATCAGCGCACAGGGTTTGGCAAAAAAAAAAAAAAAAGTTCGATTTTCAGCTCCTCTTTCCCTAAACTCTGAAGTCTGCATTCAGAGCAATGCCAAGGAGTGATGCTGTTGGGTCACCACCCCAGGCAGTGCAAAATTCATATTCTGCTTTGCTTCCAAGTAGTCACAAGGCAGATGATGCTCCCTGAATCTTACTTCTCTCCAAAGAGATCAGACAAAATAAGGGAGAATATTACCCGTAGCTCCATATGCCTGCACAGGATGTGAACTGTGATGTATACAGTGCATGACATCGGAGGAATATGCAGAAAGCCTAGTGAAAAAAGAGAGAAGGGAGTAATATGCAGAGGAAACTATCCTTCAAACATCCAAAATTAAAGCAGAGCTCAAAATCAAACCAAATCAGACCTGCACAAGGAAGGAAAACAGGAACAAAAGGGTTTTAGCTGCATGATTGCAAAGAAATCAAAGGAAAGGATCACCAACAATAACAGCCAGGTGGATACCTAAGGGCTAAAGGAATCTGTTCCTTCAATTTCCATAAGGAAGGAAATGTAACCCCCGAGAGCAGAGGCAGCACACTTAATGGCCTAAAGGGCATGAGTATGGAAATTACTGTGTGCAACACCGCCACAAAGCTCGAGAGCTCTTCAGCCTTCACTTCTGAAGACTGAATAATTTCCATCACCCAAATCTGTAGACTTTTTAGCACAAAATCTGTAGGCTTGCTAGAGCAAATGTTAGCCAAGAGTAACAAAAGACGTGGAGGGAAGCAGAAAATGGGTTAAAATGCAGGCTAGGCATGTTAGACTAACCCAGTATCATTCTGTGATAAGATAGTTGCATTTGCGGACAAAGGAAAACTAATAAATCTTATCAGCCTGGACTTTGGCAAAGCATTTGATTTGATATTACTTGGAAAATTATTAGTTAAACTCAAGAAGATTAGGGTTAACATAAAACCGTACAATGCTGAAGGAATCCAGTATTGGGGGTGAAAACTGCTGATGGGGCTGAGAGCAAAATTATGGGACTGGAGGAATTGGTCTTACTACATAATTCCATTAGTTAGCTAGGCACAAAAAAATGACAAGTGGGATAAGGAAATTTGCCAATGACAAAGTTGGGAGACATTTTCAGTAGAAAGGAAATCCTACAGGAGGAATCAGATGATTGTTATGCCCTAGTAACAGACATGGGATGAAATGTAACAGAGTAAAATGCAGCGACGTGTGCTGAGAGGTTGATAACATTTCTGCCTGTAAATTAAAATTTATCCGCTATGAACAACAGAAGCAGAAAAGCCACATGCCTGATGTGGTTATTAAAAAGGTAAATGCAGTCTTACATGTAGCAAGCCATGTATTTCCAGGAACAACGAGTAAATATGTACAAGGCACTGGGTAAAATTCCGCTGAGATTTTAGAGCATCATTCAGGTTATTGGTGTTCAGCCAGCCTGAATTCGTGCTGGAACAGGTACAGAGAAGTGTCATCTAGATAATCACAGGAACAGAAAAGAGGACATAAGAGAGCGTGTCTTGCTGAACTTGGCAAAATGAAGGGATGCGATTCCTCTTTGTAATATATTTGGGGTTTAAGGCGGGCAGAGGGGGAGAATAAGTACTGGGGAGAAGAATCCTTCACATGTATAGACAGCGCTTGTGCTAGAGCAGGTAGCCAGAAGTTAGATATGGGCATGAATTGGGTATGAAATGCGGAGAAGGGCTCTCATTGTGAGAGGAGTAACAGTCTCAAACAGCTGCTCAGGAGGAGAAAAGGGGGCAAAAATCCCTAGCCAGTTTTAAGATGAAGCATGATAAAGCTGCAGGCTGGCGGCAACAACCGGGCAGGGAGTGTCCTTCCAGGCTGGGCTCCAGCTCACCCAGGGAAGGAAATCAGAGGACTGTCCCAGTCACCCAGGAAGCACCGCATGCAGGGGCTGTATCCACACCACAGGGCAGAGCATACTGCCCTTTACCTTGCCCTCAGGTCCCTCTCTACAGAGCGGCAGGCCCCACCTCTCCTCCTTGCCCATCCTCTGCCTGCCACCTACCACGTTTGGCATTTCCCAGTCACTTTTTTCGGGGTGTGCAAAGATGTGTTACCACCACAGAAAGAGCCACACCTGGCTTAGAAAAACCTGCCCGTCGGCTGTCCTGGCTTTGCAGCACTGACAGTGAGGGTTGGGGTTTTTTAGCAGTAGCTGCCAGGCAGAGGAAAACTGTTGGGCTGTGTACTCTCTAGCTGCTGACATGTGCACGACCCATTAGGTGCAGAAGATCAGGTGAGCTTGGGTGGGGGTGGCCTTGAGAGGGTTGTCTTTATCCTTCCTGTTAAGTGAACTGAGCTTTTATGTCTGTTATGTACCAATGACTCACACTTGAGAGGTAGTGCCTATGTGGAAAACAAACACTGCCTTTGTGGGAAAGAACAGATCCTTCTCCCTGCCTGATAAAACAACAGTCATCAGCATCTGCCGGTGTGTCCTATACGGCTCTGGGGCTCTGGAATCTGCCAAAGGACTCATTTTTGTGGCCCACACAACACTGCCACCGAGACAGCCTTGGCTTCCAAACCTGCCCTGTAAAACTGTCTGCAGACCACCTGGAACAGTCCTGTGTGTGTGGTCACCCTCCTGTCCATCTCCATGGAGCAGTGACTGCACAAATTCAGAGGACAGTTCATCAGCAGCACGAGTTATCTACTTCCACGGCCAATTAGTGTCACAGATGTATAAGCTAATGTGTGTACCGACAGCCCCAGGCTGCATCCTCTGCTCTTCACGAGTGCTGCCGTATCCATCTGCCCACTCATCCCTGGTCAGTCTCACCCCTGCCAGCTTCTGTGCCCCGACCAAATGGTCAGTGCAACCTGAATGTGGAGGGCATGTAAATCCGTCAGTCCAGAGACCACCAAACTCATACAGTTCCCCTTTGTATTTAAAAGCTTCCACATTGATTTATATGAAACCATTACAATTGGCAATACTTACGTACTATGTAGACTAGGGACATCTTCTGTTGCATGCGTGAGCTGCAGAAGCCAGTGCTTCAGTGAGTGTGTCCTGCCCTTGGGCCTGGGCACTCACCAGCATGGAAGAGCTTGAAACAAGTGGAGAAGCCTCAGGGCCTGAACAGCTTCACAGCTGATCTTCTTCATGGGGGCAATAAGTTAAAGGGCAAAGAGAGCTAAGGGGCATGGAGGAGGTCTACGGCCAGGGAAGGAGCAAATCATGGTGAACAAGCAGGAGACTGGAGGAAATGCACCTGGAACTGGAGGAAGGCTCTTGTGCCTTGGCTGTGCTCAAACTGTGCATGTGGGTAAATGCCTCTTCTTGGAGAGCTCCCCATCAGGCTTCACCCATGCCCAGGGTCCCAGCTACACTTTTCAGGAACGTGTCCTGGTTGTTTTCTCGAGATACTTTGCAGGATTTTGCCTTAGTTTGTTTGTTATGTCCCCAAACACTCTCACCGCTGTCAGGATGCACCAAATAGCTGAGCCGACAATGCCGACAGCAGGCGAGCTGAGCGTATGTGTACCTCCAGAAACACCCACGGGCTTCTGCAACGCTGGCATCCAGCCTCCCTCTGTGAATCACGGGGTCGGGCCTCCTTGTCACGCGGAGCCAGAAACCCACCGAGCCAGGCCCTGGTGTGAGGGCAGCAGATGTTGTCACCACTGAGCCTACAGCCCCTCCGCGGAGAAGGGAGCCTGGGCATGGCAGGACTGGAGGAAGCAGGAGTGCCAGCGCAGGGGAGGTAGCAAATGCAGCTCTTTGGCTCAGACTGAGGGAGAAGGGTGCTTTGAAGAGGAGACAGGGTGTAGCGGAGGGCTGAGAGGTAACATGTGGGCATTTGTAGGGCGTTAAGCGTGGTTAGCCCACGGAGGGGAAAAGGAATGACGCTCCGTTTCAGTGTTCCTTGCAGATAACTTGTGATGTCCCATATTAAGAACTGTGATGTATTCCATGATTTATCAGCTGAATTTGGTTCTGCAAGTGCACTCACAGCCTTCCTCTGGTGTGCTCCCCATCTGCAGGAGAATTTAAGCCGTTGTATGTCTGTCTGGCAGGACAGCAGAGACCTCGGGATGCTCCTCACTGCCCTTAGGGGTGCCGCGGGTACCCCTCCCATGTCTCACCACCTTACCCACCCTGCAGAAACCCTCGGGGCTGCCGATGGCTGGAAGGTCCCACACCACAACAAGTGCCGCCCCCTTCCCTCCCCTCCCCGCCTTCCCCACGCAGGTCCTCATCCCCGGGAGTTTTGGAGAAGGCACCATTTTCCCCATTCCCCCCCCAGGGCACCGAGTCTCCCCGCTCTCTGTCTACCACCGTAGGGCAGCCCCTCGGGGCAAGGACCGATCCGGGCAGAAAAGCCGCCGGTGCTGCAGGCGGAGCG
>VWZZ01004635.1:26889-39666 GCA_013399095.1 Psophia crepitans | reverse complement strand
GTACTGAAAGGCTGCAGTAAGGTAGCTCAACCCTATTTGAGCTCCTGTATTTGATTCACATGACTTCCTGAACCTGTCTCAGCTTTTACTAACTTTCTTTAAGGTGCAGTAACACCTTATTTCCTTACCAATCACTTTTTTCTAGTACAAAGACAATCAAAAGGGTTTTAGGGTGTTTTGTTTCTCCATATGACTGTCAACTCAGCCCTGGGTTCTCAGACCCAGCACCTGGGAAAAAGCCTAAACTACATTTAGTGAGTGGAAACTGTTGGGTGACTCCATCAAGTCAACTTCACCTACGATAATATAATTTATAATTAAGCAGATATTATGTACTTTATCATAATCATGTTAACTCCTTCATGCCAATGTCATTAAATCTAAGAACAGGCTGAAAATTCCCTCAGACAGGAAATTTTAAGACTGTGGAACATTTTTTTTGCAGCAGAATAGAAAAATTATTATTGGCGATTTTAAATTTTTATTGAAAATTGACAAAGGCAATTGCAAATCATGAAGTACGTTCTTCAAGTGTAATATATTCATGATCCAGGTACTGCGAAATAGTGTTAGGTTAAGATATTTTAATCTTATTTAAAATTTCAAGCAGATTTTACAGAAAAATGTATATTTAAAAACACAAATACTTAAAATGCATTAAGTAAAACTGAAAAGAGAAATAACTTCCAGAATCTAATACCGTTCAGAAGTTTGACAACAGAAGGAAGAACAAAACCCCAAAAAGTATCCACCTGCAAAAATAAAACCAACAAAAAACCACAACAACATCAAAATACCAAACTGCTGAAAGGATGCATTACTTGAACAAACATAGCTGAAGAAACCTTCTTTCCATTTACAATGGGAAGCAAGAACTTCCAGTCTCCTGAGAAAGAGTGTGAAGTAGTGGAGGTAAGGGAAAAAAATGGAAAACATCTAGGTGAAACTTTATGAAGTTATGAGAAAAATACATGTTGGAGGTGGATCTTTAAGGGATTGCTTTCAAAGATTATTTGTGGATTCAGACGTTCGATAACCTTCCTGTGACTCTGGATGAAGTTCCTTAAGTCTAGAATGTAACTCTGCCACTGACTTTTCATATTGAAAGGCTAGAAACATTTCTCTGCTTCCAGTGGCGGTTCACCACTCAGTACAGTCATTGTTTGGTGTGCCAAATTCCCTCTGCACACTGTGTAACCCAGACACTTGGTACAGAACTGGAATTCTGCTCTGGAAATAAAAACAACACTACATATGCAACAGATTTCCTAACAATGAGACATCTATGTTGTTTGCCGTATTAGCGAAGTCTAGCAAGCAATTCATAACACCTTGTGTGATTTCAGCTTTTTTAGAGAGGGATTAATGAAAGAATTTACCATGATGGCAATGAAAAATTCAGTGATATCATATTAATTCAAATTAACTAGCTGAAAGGATAAACAAAAATGGTTCTGGTTATTTCTAGTGTGAAATTTAGGTATGGAAGTTTTAGTCAAAACAAGACAGTGACAACAGAGGCATGCAATATGTTATTCAATTCATAAATACAAATTGATTCCTACTTACTCCATTCTTATTACATTTTTATTAGCTCCTAATATCCAAGTGTCCTTCATTTAGGTTAGTGAGTTAGCTTTCCTTAAAATGACATTCACCAGGCTAAGGTCTTAGGGATACCTACAGTTTCAATAAAAGTTATTAAATTCAAAAGGAATGGTTTTACAAGTTTAAGAGAGTGAGTTAGGTGACATTCCTTTTTGCTTATTTGGTCCATTGTGGTGGGTAGTTAAGTTTTGTTGTTATTGTTTGTTTAAAAAAAAAAATCTATATTTTTCACTAGGGCAAAAAACACTGAAGTAAAAGTGAAAGAGCTATTGACATCCTTTGGAATTCATAGATTTTCTCTAACTCTAGTTTAGGAATGAGAAAACATTATAGCATTTTAAAAGGCTGGAATCACTAATGATAACAGAAATCAAACTTCTTTTGCCTTTATTCCTCACTCTTACAGCTTTGTTTTCTTCAGTATAATTTGATAAAATGAAGGCTAGGAAAGTTAGATATACAAAGACACAACTTTCTAATATTGTGGTTGTAGGCACATCAGATAGGTTTACTAATTACAAAATTTAATTATAGTATTCATCTTTCTTTCTATTCCTTGAGATTTAAGTGACAACTTTACATAAGGTCATCCATCATGTCATTCTGGCTCATCCTTCTCCTTGGTTTTTATATAGGAGATAAAATTTCAGGCAAAAAAAACCACTCCACCCCAAAACAACAAACAAACAAAAAACTCACAAACAACCAACTATAAACCTTTGACTAAATATATTTTATGCATAACTAGGAAAACTGTTAGAAAACTATCTGCTGAGCAAATTCCAGCTAGAACAGGGACAAACACCAGGAAAGAATACAAGACCATTTCCAAATTAATTTGGAAAAGGGGCAAATAGGGATGATACAATGGGACTATATAAAATATGGAATGATATACTGACGTAGGTCAAGAGAACAGAGTACTCATATGGACTTTTGACTTCAGATATTAATACAAAGAATAAATTCTCATTTAATTTTGTTTAACAATCACAATGGCATTTAAGACAGAATGTCTGTTCAGATAAGCCTACTGTATTGTTTTATATTTAGCAAGGTTTTTTAGAAATAGTCTAGAAATTAAAACAATGTTTTCTCTAGATTAGATTTATTTATGACAAAACTAGTTTGGAACACAATTGTGTGAAATTACAAAGTAAATTTTGTCTTGTCTGAAAACAAGTGTCTTTCTTTTCAGGGAAAAATACATTGCATTTTAAAAGTTCTGTAAGAACATGATTTTTATTTTGAATTAGAACCTCTATACTGACTTTAGTACCCATTTTTTAATAGTATTTGGAGTTTACCGTTGTCATGGTTCAGTCCCAGCCAGCAGCTGAGCCCCACACAGCCACTCGCTCACTTCCTCATCAGCAAAACAAGGGGAAAAATGAGAACAGCAAAGGGCAAACGGCCTTGAGTTGAGAAAAGGACCATTTAATGGGCCAACAAAAGGGAGAGTGAAAACAACAACACAGCAGCAGTAGTTACACCAGGATGTACACAAAGCCGATGACAAACGGAGCACTTTACTGATCAACCACCGACCTGATGGGACAGATGCTCAGCCCCCAGCCAGCCCATCCCCGAGTATCACCGGGCTGCCCCTCCCAGCCAGCCCCCTTTTATGGGGGCATGATGGCACGTGATATGGAGTAGCCCTGGCCAGCTCGGCTCACCTGGCCTCCTGAAAAATAACCCCATCCTGGCCAAAGCCATGGCTCATAAGGGTAATATAGTACAGTACATTTTCCAGTAGTACAATACATTACCCTATACCCAGTAGTACATTACATTACCCTATACCCAGTAGTACATTCTCTGTAGTTGTTCAGTATCTCTTCTTTGCTAAGCAGGATGTAGAACTTGCTTGTATCAGAAGTTGTAGACAATATGTATGCTTTAATTTTACAATAGCAAAACTAGTTAATATTATTCACTTAAATTCACATCATGTTCAATGTGGAAGTATATAAGGAATTCATTGCAAAATTTTTGTTTGAACATTGCTTAATTGTCAGCAATTATCTTTTTCTTTGATTATGTAATTCTTATGGTGACATTTAAAACAAAACTTAGTATTTTGAAAGAGGACAATACCTTTTAAAAATCTTATATTGTATTTCTTTTGCTTCCTTCCACAGATGCACAATAGTTCTCCATTATACTAAGACTATGTATAAATTTTATGTTGTGTAAAATTTGGCAAGTAACACAAAATAGAACTTAAACATTTGAATTCACATCAGAGTAATCCAGCATAATATACACTGTTGTTCAGGACCTCTCTTCATATTAGTTTCTATCAACTTCACACCTGAAAAAAATAATCACAAGATATACCTTACCAATAAGGTTTATGCACAGGATAAATTATAGCAGGTGACTCAGTCCTATGTGCATATCTACAATTTAATTTTTTCAGGTCTGCTCTCTGGCAATGTGTCAACAGGCTGGCAGGCAGGGAGTAGCTAGTGCCTATTCCATTAAGCTATCTTCTCTCAGAAGATGTAACTGCATCCAGATTGTCAGCTGGGAATGACAGCTCCCAAGCTCTGCCTGAACACCATTTGTTAGAAATGCTTACTGGTATCAGCCAAAAGCTTGCCAGCAGCTGTTCTAACAAACACTTGTTTGGCAAATGTGTTCTAGAAAACTCTTTGTGTCCCATTCTTGGGAGATCACCATGCAAGAATAATTTACAAACTCATTAAGTCTCTCTTCTGAATCTCCAGCACTGGCACAAGCAAACCTTTGTCATAAAATACAACAGGACTTAGATGACTCTGAGAAAGTCAGAAGTTGTTTGGTATTCCTTAAAAACCTAACACAAGAAAGGAGGAAATAAACAAACCTATACCTGTTATTCTACTATTGCAAAAAATCCAAATCTACTCGTAAAATACTAAACCCCTGAGGGACATCATCAGTTACTGAGCGCTTAGACAAACTATGATTTTTTGTTTACTGATACTTTGGTTGAGATAAAATAATAATGTCCTCTTTCAAAATTTTATGAAACTCCTGGTGGTGATTCTCGTAACTGGTTAGAACATCACTCTGAGTACTTTTCGCAATGACAGCTAAGTACATGTTGCCTGGCAGGATTTTGAACAGAATGAGTAAAAGGTGATCCTGAACACTTTTTATCGAAGTATAATGGAATCAGTGGCAAGTATATATGCATTCCTAATTAAATAATGCATTGTGTTATATATTTCACTGATATAAATTATGGATCACCTTATGTTCTCTTGAATGTTCAGTTTCTATTTGATTTTATGATTATGTAATGCATTTCTGTTTTCCTCAAACTAGAAATAAAGACAGGAATATAAGTAAGCAATGACAAAAAACCCCATTCTTTCTCAATCTATACTTGTGGAACTGAAGGCTTTATTGTGAATTCCATTTCCATTTGTCTCATTTTTTATTAATTCAGAAAACCATATCCTTTGGATTTCTTGCATACTTTCAGAATTACAGTCAAACTTATTTAGTGCCATCTCTAGCTATGGTTGACTTACAGAAATGAGGGATAGGGAAAATAAAAAATATTAGTGTTGTCACACAGTAAAACACAAGAATAATGCAAAATACATTAAAAAAAAGTCATTTAAATGCAATGCTTTGAAAGAAAAGAAGGTGATCAATGGCAGTTCTAAGCTCTACAAGGCAGACAAACAGTTGGAATTTTACCAGCAGTTCTGCAGTTAATTAGCATACAAATATCAGTATTTCCCTGTGTGTAACAAGTGGTATAGACTGAAGTATACATTTTATAAGTTACAAGAAATAACTCAAACTTTTTTTACACTTGGTCCGTGTATTTAACATAATGCAACTTTCTGATTAAACACACTAACTAAAAATGTGTGAAATATTAATAGTTCAACATGTGTTTGATATAGTTATTATTTGCCATATTAGATAATTAGTGTCTTCATTTTTTAATATATTAAAATAGACAGAGGATGCTCTGCACCTAACAGGATTAACTCCCTTGGAAGTGTGTATATGTATGTATTAATGAGGTTATCAGTTACCATTTACATATGTTAAAACTACTCAAAATAGAAGATTATTTACAGAACAGAAACACTATTTTGAACAGCTTTCCTTCTATGCAGCTCTGCTCTTTAATGCTAAACATTTGCATCTAGATCGGAGCTTTCCATCATGACACACATTCTTGTTAAGAATTGGAGGCTGTTTTTTTCTGTGCGTTTGTTGCTTTTGGTTGGTTTTTGTTTGTTTGTTTGTTTGTTTGTTTTTTACTATCCCTTAGTGTTATATTTTCATTTTTATGATTTGGAAAAGAAAAAAAAAAAGAAGAAAAAAAAACCCACCAAAACCCCACCAAGAATAGAATGAATATTTTTAAAAACAACACATCTGAAGTTTTAAGATAGCACTGCATATTAATTTGTCACAGTTTAACAAAAGGTGTAATCTTTAACTGTATGAGGTAGAGAACATGAGAATGTCCACAAACTGGGTCAGAACAAAGGTGCATCTTGTTCAGTAACTTGCTTGCAAGGGTAGCTGAATACAGAGGCATGGAAAACAGTAAGACAAAAGCAATTTCACATCTACTAATATCCTCTCTGTCTTCAGCTATTTCAAAGACATAGGGGAGCTGGCCCCAAGTGGACCGTCAGTATTCATGATATTCTTTAGCACAGCTTTACACACGACAACTACCTTATGTGAACTACCAACTTCTGTTTTGGACCTGACTCCTAACTTTATCTGATGCTCCTTCTGCTTCCACTGGAAGAAAGTAAACGGTCTATCCCTGTCAACCTCCTCCATGGCACTTATGAAAAGATATCGCAAGAAAAAGAAACAGAATCACAGAATCACAGAATATTAGAGGTTGGAAGAGACCTCTAAAGATCATCTAGTCCAACCTCCCTGCCAAGGCAGGGCCACCTAGAGCACATCACTCAGGAACATGTCCAGTCGGGTTTTGAATGTCTCCAGAGAAGGAGACTCCACAACCTCTCTGGGCAGCCTGTTCCAGTGCTCTGTCACTCTCACAGTGAAAAAGGTTTTCCTTATATTAACATGGAACCTCCTATGCTCCAGCTTGGACCCATTGCTCCTTGTCCTATCGCTTAATGAGACCGAGAAGAGCCTGGCTCCATCTTCCCGACACACATCCTTAACATATTTATAAACATTAGGATAGAATTCAATAGAATCATTAAGGTTGGAAGGGACCTTAAGGATCATCCAGTCCAATCGTAGTCCCCCCACCTATTAACCACTAAACCACGTCCTTTAGTACCACGTCTAACCTTTCCTTAAACACCCACAGGGACGGTGACTCCACCACCTTCCTGGGCAACCTGTTCCAAGTCATCTCCCTTCTGGAATGCAGACCCCTTGCTTTTGCAGTCTTTCCTTCCACAGAAACAATTTCACATGGACTGGAGAGAGAAAGGTGATCCCTGACCACCGCTGCCACTTGCTGTCACACCACCAAGGAACTGAGAGCCGTGAGGGGCTGCAATGGAGTTCTGGGCCATGTGTAGAGGTGAGGATTGCTCATGGGGATATGGCCAGGGACAGTCAGACCTGTGAATGCCCTCAGGGCCCTGACACTTCCAAAAGGTTTATTGCACAATGGCCTTCATACTAGAAATCTTGACATTTATGAAACATTTTTGGAATCCACATGGAGTCAGAAAAAGAGAATGCTGTGAAATACTGAACATATGACAGTCTGAATCCCATGACTTGAAGCCCTTCTCCTGTACTGAATCCCACTGAAATACTGATTAACAATTAGCCATGATTTTAAAGTATGGCTCATAAAATAGTTAATTCATGACATCATATATTCATGACTTTTTACTGTCATACATTCTTAGAGTTCAACAAAGATATTGTTTAATGATGGTAATTACACTGCCACTAACTGTAATGTAGTTAGAAGCTAAAATAAACAGTCTTACTTTTGAGGGAGTTCAAAAGATATAATGAGTGATTTTAATTAAATACTCCTACAGTTTTCTCAGATCTACTGTAAATACCTTCTGGATTGTTAGAAACAGTGATAACATGTTTTTCTTTCGATTTAACAAGTTTTCATCTGTGCTATTCACCTTTTTCTAATTTGCTCAAGTTAAGGTCAAGCATATTGACCTGAGTGTCTTTTATTTGAGACTTCTCAAGGAGGATGAAAGAATCATTTAATTTGTAAGCATCTAATTTACTGTATAAATACTTAACAAAATGCAGCAAAACAAAACATTCTGAATTGCAGAGTAATTCAAAAGACTTTGTGTTTACCTTGTCCTGACCGGTCTATTCTGGCTCAATGATAAATTCTATAGGAAAGGGGAAATTTTCTTATCCTTAAAGACAGCTGATCATCTTCAGATTTGTGCATGTGTGTGTTTGGGAAGAGATGTCTGAAGTGCCAGAGATGTCTGCAGTGCTAGAAAGAGAAAACTGGAAATGAAAGAAATTGCCACGTAGCTTTTAAGATCCTCAAAGGAGCAGGAGTCTGTCTGCAATTAGAGAACAGACCAAAGACAAACCCCAGAAGTAACAAAAAACCCTTTCCTATAAACTGAGAAAGGGAATTATGTGAAGTCTATTCAGCCCAGCAAGCTACTGGAAACTGTTAAACTAGAAGAAGCAATAGAAGAAAAAAAATTGCAAAGTCGTTGCATTGGCGTAGTGGGAAAAGGAAAGTTTAATAGAATCATAGAATCATAGAATGGTTTGGGTTGGAAGAGAACACAAGGATCACCTAGTTCCAACTCCCCTGCCGTGGGCAGGGAGACCTTACACTAGACCAGGTTGCCCAAAGCCTCATCCAACCTGGCCTTGAACACTTCCAGGGATGGGGCATCCACAGCTTCTCTGGGCAACCTGTTCCACTGCCTCACCACCCTCACAGTCAAGAATTTCTTTCTAATGTCCAATCTAAATCCCCCTTCTTTTAGTTTAAATCCATTACCCTTTGTCCTGTCAATATACTAAGAAACAGCCCCTCGCCAGCTTTTCTGTAGGTCCCCTTTAGGTATTGGAAGGCCGCAATCAGGTCTCCCCGGAGCCTTCTCTTCTGAAGTCTGAAGAAGCCCAGCTCTCTCAGCCTGTCCTCATAGGAGAGGTGCTCCATCCCTCTGATCAGCTTTGTGGTCCTCCTCTGTGCTTGCTCCAGCAGCTCCATGTGTTTCCTGTGCTGAGGATTCCAGAGCTGGACGCATTACTCCAGGTGGAGTCTCACAAGAGCGAAGTAGAGTGGCAGAATCACCTCCCTTGACCTGCTGGCCACACTATTTGTGATGCAGCCCAGGACACGGTTGGTTTTCTGGACTGTCAGCACACACTGCCAGCTCATGTTGAGCTTTTCATCAACCAGAACTCCCATGTCCTTCTCCTCAGGGCTGCTCTCAATCCATTCTCCGCCCAGCCTGTACCTGTGCTTGGGATTGCACCAACCTACATGCAGGACCTTGCAGTTGGCCTTGTTGAACTTCATGCAGTTTGCACGGGCCCACCTCTCCAGCCTGTCAAGGTCAATGACTTCAATCAAAGTGTTATCCCTATTTTTTTTTAATTATTATTATTTTTAATAGCATTTATGTTCTGATAAAATGTTAACTGTAGGGACTGAAACTATTTTAGTCCTTTTGCTGCTCTCAGTTCAAGAAAACAGGGAGGTGTGAGTGTGTCTAAGTGTGTGTGCCTGAGAGGGAGGGAGGAAAGGAGGGAGAGAGAGATTTTAGAAAATACTTTAAGAGTATAAGTAAGATATAGTTAGCTTAAATTATTTGCAGTGTGTTATTCTTGTTTGTGATGTGTTCTACAAGAACTTCTAAAATCAACATAGATGAAAAGGAGTTGATGTATAGAGCAAAAAAAAATTGTTACAGAGGATGCAATCTTCACACTGTGTAAATCTCCAGGTGTTTTATTTCAGAGTACCTTCAGTGTGGTCCTACAAACTGAAAGCCCATTTGCAGTTGAATTGTATTCAGCCCACTCCTGCAACGCATCTTCCACTTTGGTTTTCTCTGAATGAAATCCAGTTCCTCTGCAAAGACAGTGCTCCACAATGAATTGAAATATTTTTATGAGGACTGACAATAAGGAGAATGCTTCAAAAGCTTCCTCCTGATCTAGACTAAAACTTTAATTCAGACATGCTTGCAGTAGATGGTGCCTATTCATGATTCAAGTTTTAATCTTTGTTCTTTTTACTGCTATACAACTCAGAAAGTTCTGTGAGTAATCTTTGTACTTCTGAGTCAATTTGATTATCAGATGAGGATCTATTTCATTATTTGCATGGTGTATCAAGTTCGTTAAGACTGATGCATGAAGAGCATTATTAAGGTCTAAGAATTGTTGCAGGTAACAGCATATCTCTGCAGATGTACTATGGAACACGTGTATACTCCTACTAATACTGCTATTACTCCTCAGTTTTCCTACTATTGGCTCAGAACTTCAATATATCTTTATATATACAATACTTTCAAGCATACAATCCACACAGTTGATAATCTGCATTCCCTTGGTCTGACTGGGATAAAGTTAATTTTCTTCATAGCAGCTTCTATGGTGCTATGATTTAGATTTGTGACTAAAACAGCGTTTGATAATACAGCAAGTGTTTTAGCTATTGCTGAGCAGTGCTTGCGCAGTGTCAAGGCCTTCTCTGTTTCTCACTCTGTCCTATCCCCAGCAAGCAGAATAGAGATGGGCAAAAAGCTGGGATGGGACACAGCTGGGACAGCTGACAGGAACTGACCAAAGGGATATTCCATACCATATGGCATCATGCTCAGCAATAAACCTGGGGCATAGTTCTTCCAAAAGAGTCGTTGCTCGAAGACTGACTGGACATTTGTCTGTTTCTAGGAGACAGTGAGTGATTACCTTTGCATCACTTGTTTATTGTTTTTATGGGGCTTTGGGGTGCTTTTTGTTGATTTGGGGTTTTTTTTACCGCCTTTAATTATTAAACTGAGTTCACTTTGACTCACAAGTTTTTGGTACTTTTGCCTTTCTGATTCTCTCCTTTGTTACACTGGGGAGAAGAGCGAGTGGCTGGTGGATGTTCAGTTGCCAGCTGAGGTCAGTCCACTACACCTCAAGATTCCCACTTTGAAAAGAAGTCCTAGCATAGCCAACACAGAAGAAAAAAGAAATCATGAAATGTTATTGAGATAAAAGAAACAAGGCTATAGGTAACAGCTAGCCAGCTTTTGGGACAGTGTCCTGGGGAAGGAGTTCTTATCATATTAACACCATAGGAATTTAACTGGGATGTTGAGTCACAGGGTATTTATTTTGTTAATGTATCACTTGTCATTTATATGGTTGAAAAGACATTGAATACAAAGCTGGTAGATATTTTGGACTGCAAGCCCTGGATTTTGTCCATCTACATCATAAATTGTAGGAACCATTAGAGGCTGATCCAGACATTTGCTGATGAGAAAGTTATTCAGGACTGAGAGCACAGTGCACCTCACATTGGATTCTCAGCCTTAGGACCCTAAAGGAGGTAGGGGAACTAGGGGACCTCTTACCAAGAACTAGAATTGAACAGCCACTGCAATTCATGTAAAGATAGGAGTTTTAGAAGACAAAAAATGGCGTGAATGTATTTTCTAATGTACATAATAAAAAGCATTTGGGATTTTCCCCTTATTAAGTTCCAAGTTTAGAGATTTCAATTAATTAATTTATTAATTTCTACCTACAATATGGTGAACTAATTGTGCTTTAGTTCATTATAAGAAACTATATTTATCATTATTCGAAATGGGAACAGAAACCATTATTCTTTGCAACTGCAGACTTCCCAATAGGAATTTTTTCCTCCTAGATTAAAAGGGAACGTGGCAAATATTTAAATCATTAACCATTATCAGGGCTACTTGGTCTGTCAGGAGTTCTCCTTTCTGCAGAGCAGCCCATCACAAGGGGTTTACAGTGAATGTGCCCAAAAATATAACTCGAGTTCTAAGAGGCTCGGTTTCTATAGAAGCTACTGTTAAGGGTAGGAAAGAGATGATAGATAAACTTTCACTGATTTAGAATTTCTGTAAACACTAACTTCAGCATTATTTCCTATTCATTGTGGTTTCAGAGATTCAATTTATTCTTACTACATCATCCTATCTGTAAGTGTTCAGCTTATTAGGAATGTAGATTTCAACACAATATATTATGTGTAATTTGAAAATGAATGTAAATGATCTATGGACTAATGATATATGATAATTCTGGTTTTATATAATTAAAGAAATTTGTTCTGAAACCATGTAATAAGTAGTTAAGAAAATTAGAATAACTATGTGCACATTGTTCAGCATTTCCTGGATTGGATTAGATATCATCAAATGAAATGTTAATATTGAAAACAGAGGATAAGTAATGATACATAAGTTTATATAAGGTTCAAATAGCAGATGATATTTTCAGAGAAATATTGAAAATTGAACTGCCTGGTTTCTCACAGGATGTCATGGTTTGATCTGCCAGAGTGAAATTAAAAACTCTCATAAAAGAGAAAGTTTAAAACAGAATTAGAGATAGTATCAACTTTTAATTTCAGCATGAATAAACATAAACCAAAGACCTTCTTACTGAGATTTTTCTTTTCTACTGCTTATAAAATAAAATTTCTGTTGTTCAAATGTATATTCTTTTGAAATAAACTGCTGTAGAGATATAGCAGGTTGGTATTTTTCCTCAGGCACACTGCTTATTTTTGTTTGTTTCATTGATTTTTCCCCACAAATCAATACTCCATAGAGTGAAAAAATTGCAAAATTTGAATGATTTTTTCTTCAAAGTTTAACAATGAAAAGTGTGAAGTCCTACACCTACGACAAGAGAAGCCTAATAAGTCAAAAAGCCCAATACATGTTAAGTTCTGTGTGGCGGGGGAGTAGCCTTGCTGAAAGGGATCTGGAGGTCCTAGTGGACAACAAGTTGAACATGAACTAACAGTGTGCCTCTGCAGCAACAAGGGCAAATTGGGCTGCATCTGCAGTCATTTCTAGTGGAGACAGAGACATGATCAGCCCACTCTAACCCAGAGCTTGTCAGGCCACACCTGGAGTACTGTGTGTAGTTCTGGTCTCCACAATTCAAGAAAGATGTGCACAGATGTCCTGGTTTCAGCTGAGA
>VWZZ01004634.1:81644-127409 GCA_013399095.1 Psophia crepitans | reverse complement strand
TGAAAGGGTGGTCAGACTTTGGACCAGAGAGGTGGTGGAGTCAGCATCCCTGGAGGTGTTCAAAAAGCATGTAGAAGTAGCACTTTGGGACATGGGCTAGTAGACATGGTGGTGTTGAGTTTACAGTTGTACTTGATCCTAGAGGTCTTTTCCAACCTTAAGGATTCCATGATTCCTAGTCATTTCAGTGGAATTGGGATTTCATTGCTAATATTGAAATATGTCAAATAAAATAATGGTTAATCGTATTTCATAATTTGTTTTGTTAAGCTTTGGAGTAAGTAGATAGAGTTTAAATGCAACGTAAACTTTGCGCAATATGCACCACTGGTGAATCAGCACTTCAATTGAAACTTGAAAGCTGAAATATTTGGGACAAAGATAAGTATGTGCTTGCTGAAGTTGATATAAATACAATGCTAACAGTAGTCTTCTGATTTTGCTACTTCTGAAACTGAGCATTCGAAAGTTGTTGAAACAAATTTAAAGCAATGTGGGGAGATGGGATTAGGAAAGATATTCATACTTTGAAACTTCTTTGCCATTGGGGTTTTAATGGAAATTTTCTCTCCACCAATTTAGGCTAATATCTCTCTCTTGTGTAAGACAGAAGGACATCAATGTTTCTGAGTGTGTGTGGCACAGTGCCGTGAGAACCAGATAAGCTCTTCAAGACGAGTAAATAAATGGTTTTCTGAAGTATGCACACATGAGCATTATCAGCCTTGGAAGCTGCATTAGATTTTCAAATGTATGACTTTGTTAGCTATATCAGTACTTGGCAGTCTGAAGAAGTCATTAGTGAGAATCTCTACATTAGGAAGTGTGAACAAAGAGATTGGCAAAATTTTCAATATCAGTGTATTCTCTTTGATCAGAAAGACGGGTTAGTTCTGGGTAAAAAACAAAGCTTAGTTTGCTTTCTATATGGAACACATATATTTAAATATATAAAATTGATTTAATATGTAAAGAGATTGTCTATACTAATCCACAATATAAATTTGTAATATATTTTAAATATCCAATTTTACTTGGTTGATTTCTATGTAAATCATCTCTGCCTTTTATATGGAATCTTTACTCACAATGAAAGGATAAAGGAAGAGTGAACAATTCAGAAATAAAGGCTTTATTACAGATTTCATCCTTCGATGGCTTTATCTTGAACAGCATCATTTGTTTTATACTCATTTTCATTTCATGCCCAGCCAGAACAAGACAGCTTGGGCTCTGCCTTTGTGCTTTCACTGACAGCCCCAAGCCTGCAACGCAGTGACCACTGCTGGTCCCTGGGTAGCACCTGTTTAGGTTGGGGCCAGAGGTGGTGGGTCTTTAGAGCACAGTATGAAACCCAGATCCTTACTCAGCATTTGAAGTGTGGGGAAGGGGATGGAGGCAGAGGAAACAGAAGACTTGGGTGGATTTTTATTTTTGGAAGGTAGTAATTCTTGAGTTTTTAGTAGTTGCCATCCAGAATCGTTGTCTGATTCCTTAAGAGATTCTGTATGTGCTCAAGATAAGGGAGTTGGTGATGCTTTAAAAGATGAGATTAAAATTATTTCTTTCATACTCCAGATGAGATTCCCAAAATTATCCTGAACTCCTGCTAGATTACTTGTGCGAGGATGAAGAGGAGGCTCGGGGCTTCCTGTCTAAGTAGATGTAACTTGCAGAAATGGATTCTGAAAGTGTCTTGGATCAAAGACAGGTGTGATGATCAGCTCTGTATAGGCATAAAGAGCAACTTAGTGTTAATCTTAGTATTTTAATTGCTTTTCACACTTCCTGAGGCCATTAAATGACATCATCCTTAGCACAGTATATACCTAACTCGCAAACAGTCAGACCTCTGAGCTCAGACACTTGTGTACCCTTTTGTATTCTTTAAAAAACTGGGAACAACTCTCCATCTGCCTGCCTGGTCATTTAAAAAAAAAAAAAAAAAACACAAAAAACAAACAAACAAAAAAAACCCCCACCAAACAACAACAACAAAAAAAACACAAACAAAAAACCCAGTCTTTTGCCAGTTCTTAGAGATTGTCAGGCATGCCAGACCACTTGGAGCTCCCCTTGACTTTTGGGCTGAGGGACAGCTGCTGTGCTGCCCGTTGCCAGTCTGCACTTCACCCTGAACATTTTTCAGTGTCTGGCGGTAGGTCCTGAGAAGAGGATGATGCCTTGCTTCTTTCCAAAGGCTATCATAAAAGCTGAAAGGTACTTTCTGGTGTGCCATTGGGCAGTGTTTGTGTTTACCTCGCCCACGCCAGGACTCCTGGCTGCTGTTACCAGCTACAGACTTGTTGAAGAGAGGGGAAAAGGCTGCACAAAAGTTGAACTTGTGTCATGACACAGGAGCACGTTGTATAAACCCTGGTAAAAATAACTTATTAAAATATAACCAAAGGATAGAGGAATAACCAAGATCATTTATTCAGACTTTATTTCATGATCAAGGTCATTTATTTTGTAAACCTCAGGCAATATTTGACTTTGATTACACTACAGCTAAAATGCCGTTCTTGCTTATGGTTCTTCCAAAGCAAAACTCTGCCTTGTGGTGTCCACAGGCACACTCTATCTGTGCCTTGTGGTGTCCACAGCACAGATAAACAGGTATGACCGGAATACTGTGCGGGACAGCCATTCTCCTTCAGAGAAGGGACAGGACCATGTAGATTAGTCTTTTCCCTAATGTTGTAATAACTGGGTAACTTTTTTCTTTTTCTGTAGGTAAGTAATACCTTTTTTTTCCTTTCTGTAATGATGCAGTTGTCTGAAACCAATGAGAATACACAAAAGCAGTGAAAACTGGGTTTGCAAAAACACTTGTTATTGCAGCTTCCCATGCAAATACTTATTTCGGGCAGCCGCCCTGCGCTATGGGTGCATTGTACACACCTTCCTTCATACCTGAACCGGGATGGATTTGTGGGGCTTCTGCCAGCGAGGTCCAGGCACTGGAATAGCGTTCTGTGTTTGGGTACTGGGCTGGACGAGCGCTGTGCAGCCAATTTCAACAGTCTGTGTTAAGAGTATGCTAGTGACATCTAGTGTTTAACATAAAAATACTATAAAACCCGGTGGATTTGCTTCGTAAAGCTGTTTGCGGGAACTAGGAAGGTAGGTGCTGTTGGGGTGCCTGCTGTAAGGGGCAAAGCGGCAAGGCCATGGGCAGCCTTGGCAGGGTGCAAGGGGACCCGGGGCCAGATGGTCTCCCCAGCCCATCTTCTCAAGCGCTGTGTTCGAGAATTAATCACCCTTGATAGTAAATACGCAGCGCTGCAAGAGTGCTCGCAAGGTGAGGATAACGGCGTGGTCTGTCTTTTACATCCTCCGTATTTTTCTATGCAACGTACACCTTTCTGTCTAATAAGCCGGCAGAATATTTCAACTTTGTGCTATTTTGTATACGCTGGAATGCAGTCTGGTCACTGACACACTGTTCATGTACATACATATACCAGAATTAGAGTGGATGAGGTAGCTTATTATTGTCTAATTTTAACAAGGAAGAAAAGACAGTATCTCAGAGCAGGATTGCAGTAAATTCTGAAATAAAATTCCAGCACAGTAGGGAGCTCCAAACTGGTGACATACTGGCCAGATTAAAGGCAAAGAAGAGTATTCCAAGGACATTTGACACCATATAGCAACAACAGCTATAAGTTGATGAATTCAATGTTCCTAACACTGACAGTCAAGAAGCTCTTGCAGCTTTTTTTAATGTCTGGTTTGTTAAAATTCCTGTTTCTAAAAATAAGGATAAAATGGGTTCTGAGATCATAAACCCTATTAAAAGCAGATGTGTGCTTAATGTTGTACAACACAGTTAAAGAAGTTAGCATATGAATAACTAATCATCAGCGTAAGTATCTCAAGACATGATTAATGCAAAAATACTGTAATGTTGCTAGTAGAAATAGAATATCAGCTTGAACTATATACAGATGTATGACATTTTTATCTGTTTTCATACTTGCTGTATCCAAGGAAGAAGGTAATGACAAAATTAGACCAAGTGAAAAAGTTACTGTAAAAGTAAAAAAATGGACAAACTTGCAGACTGATTCGTTGTGAAGAATCCAGACCAAAGTTCAAGATTGTTGTGGCTCCTGCAGACTTGCACACATCCATACATGATTAGATTACTTCAAGGCTTCAAAGATGCAAAGCACTTCTGAATCAGAGGCAAGCTGTAGGTCTGGTGTCTTACATTAGATGTGCCTAATATGTTTAGTGCTTTGAAAGTCATATAAAGTCACTAGAGACTTCTTGAATTACCTTTTGGAATAAATTCAGCACCTGTGTTGTTTGATAAAAGAGTGACACAGATGTCTGAAGCTTCTGAAGGCAGGGAGCATCAGTGGAGGTCATTTGAAGAAGATCGTGGAACACAACAGGAAAGGACTAAGGTGGTCCCAAGAGGTACGTTGGGACCAGAGGAGAATTTTGTTGCAGGGGCGTAATTTGCACTGTTCGGTTCCTGAAGTAAAGGGATGCTGCTGTATCAGTGTATTATTTTAGTTTAGATTGCAGGTGAAAAAACATTCACTGTGAGTTAAGGCAGGTTTAATGCAAGAATGTGCTTGAAATTGGAAGGGCATAAGTAAAACATATTCCAGCAATACTATTCATGCAGATAAAGAGAAAAACAAGTCACTGCTGGTATTTACATATAATATGGAGACATAATTAAGCCAATGTTACTTTGAATGGGTGAGGGCACTTGATGTGGCTGAGTGTCGGGTAAAGTGAACGTTGGCAATAGCATAAGCAAAACCAAAATGCATCCATAAATACAGATCATAAAACCAAGTGATAATTAAAAAAATAAAAATCTTTTTGTAATGTCTCTGTATTCTATAGATAATATTAGGTACTTCCAGGTGAGTGAAAGAATTAGAATAAATAGAAAGTCTCACACGGACTGTACCATGCTTGATAGTTGTAGTGAACTCTTATTCAGTACTCTGGGATCAACCAGAGCAGGAGGAAAAAAGATGCTGACAGCTCTGTAGTCATTATATTTTGGTTGGGTTCATTCATTTTGATTACTGCTGTAACTCTGATTTTCTTGAAATCTGAAACAAAACTGAAGTTCTCTACAGTTCAGCTCACTTTAAGACACCATCAAATTGGTATAAGTCTCACAAGCTTTTGTTAAAGTGGTGGTGACAGCTATTGAGTTCTAACTAGCACTGTTTTTATGCTTGCTATAAATAATTATTTTCATCAGCCATTCGCTCGGCCATATGTCATTGGAGAAAGATGCAGCACATTCCAGATCTCCACATGTATTAGCACTGATTTATTGTTTCACCTTCTTCATCTGAATATAAGAATAGTACAGGAAGAGTTATTAATCCAGGCTTTGATTTCCTCTAATTTTCTGTGTAGTTTTAGAGTTTGACTCTAGTGACTTTGGGGATGGCTTTTGCATTCTCTTCATGTGAGTGACATTTTAGTAAGGGTCTCTTGGGTAGATTCCCTTGTGCAGCATAGCTTTTTGCACTGCTAAGGCAGCAACAAGAAGCTCTAATAGGGCCACAAAGTACTAGCAGAGAATCCCCTAGGATGGGAAACTGCACAGCTTGACCCTACCACTGCATATCTGCCTGCCCCCACGTGAGCAGGGGAGACAATGTACTTCAATGGCAAGAGAGGACACATTGGAGATGTGGCAGAGAAGACCGCTGCACTTAAGGAAGTCCACTGAGGGTGATGGAACAGAACAATTTTCCAGTAAAGGGAACAATAAATTTTTTTAAGACATCACTGAGAGAGCTTAAACTGCATCAGACTTCATCTTGGAGGCCTTCTCATCCTTGCACTTATGTTGTGGAACCACATCCTCAGCTGAGGATGCTGTTCCAGGTAACATACTCTCCCCATTTGCTACGCAGCGGGACTGGTACTCATCAAACCAGCCAATGTTGCTCCTTTACATCACTGGGAGACCAAATGTGCAGGGATGCTGCTGGAGAAGAGATGGGAAGAGAGAGCAAGAAGAGCCATAGGACCTCCAGTGCTGCTATGAAACTGCACCCTTGGAGAAGCTACTGACAAGTCTCCTGACTATTTGTGGCAAAGCATAGAACCAGTATGGCATAACGTGCCACAATGTACCAATGAGCAATAATGACACTACTGTGCTTTTTTGCCATATGAAAAAGTTGGCGTCCAGACCTAGGTGGACTCTGTTGCTCCCATGTGAGGACTGCAAAACAACCAAAACAAAGTGCAATGAAGCAATTCTGTTACATGCACTTGTAAAGTCACTTGTGATCCATTCTGTGCAGGTTATATGCAGACATAGATTCCATATAGCTTTTTCTTGGATTGTTTATTTGTGGAATAGCTTCTGTCTTTATTTTTTGCAAAAAGATGAATGCAAATAGGATTCTGAAGAACTAAAAATATTTGGGGGATTATTTTTTTTGAAACAGGTAAGAAATTAATTTCTAACATATGCTTATCTTGACAGAGTCATTTTAATTTGCTTTTAATTGGTTGGCTGAATGACTGTTTCCATGACAGCACAGCAAATATACAGTGGGGGCACTGATAAACAGTGATGAATTTCAGATCATTAGACTTCAGGGAGAATTCTTTACTAGTCTGTTGCTGCTTTTTACATTTGTCAAGTGGAGACAACATATTTCGCCACCATCCATGACACCAAGATAAAAGCTGTCTGACTTCCTAAGGTCCTGTGTGCTAAAAGGCAACAGTCGCTACTTTTGAAGGTAGGTCAGCTAGTGGCTTTAAACTAGGTTAAACTACCTCTTCTAACAGTTAGCTTGCCAGCTACAATGACATACAGTATTGAATGTCTTCCTATTCTTGTCAAACTCATTGTAAGTCCCTACCAAGCAACAGCACTTTCAAGATGGAGGAGGCTTCTCCTCTGCCACTGTCTCAAATTTTTCCAGCCATGCCCTCCATCAAAAGGAAACTCTTACTGAAAGAAAATATATGCTCTAGTTCACTGTTCTGGGGTTCACTGTGTAATCTGTGTGGAAAGGTGTTGGGATAACTTACTCTACTGAAAGCCTTCAGCGGACAGTCTCAGGGGGAGATGAAAGTGGAGGTGATAGCTGTTGCATGCAAGGTAATCCTATTGCCATAAATGGAGTTTAACCAAGATCCACTCTAGTTTAGCTTTGAAACATACACAGGTCACAGACCCATATAACAGAACCATAGAATCAGGTTGGAAGGGACCTCAAGGATTATCTGGTCCAACCTTTCTTGGCAAAAGTTCCATCTAGACAAAAGCACCACCTAGACAAGATGTCCTAGCACGCCATCCAGCTGAATCATGTGTCTAGCGTTGGGGAGATTATTCCAATTACACAGCATTGGGCCCAGTATCAGTCCCTGGAGGACCCCACAGACGTCAGAAGCAAACCTGTAATTGTCTTTGCTCAGAGGAGCAGCAGCTGATAACATTGCTGTTTCAAAGGAGGCTTGATAATCCTCGCTGTGTCCTAGTGCAAAGTTTTTAAACTTCTGTTTTGCAAGGGTTTAGATAAGCACTGCAGAAAAAGATCAAATCTCTTTTCTCTTGAAATCAACGACAGTTTTGTCAAGAACTTAACAGGAATCAGAATTTTTTCCTTGTTCTCTTGCTTTTTATGATAATTCCCTGTTTTAATGAAACCAGAAGAGGCAGTATTGAATAAAATATTAAAATAGGAATAATTATCTGCCTGTTTAGACAATTTGCAACGCAGGTTGAAATAGGAAGGTCATCTGTATGCTTCCAAGTTTTGTGGAAAGTTTTTATGAACTTCCCCATATTCTAACCATAAATGATAGATTTTTAAATTTTCTAAAAAGCAAGTTATCACTGCCAAGACAAATTAGCAGCCGAAGCTTCGCGACCAGTCTTATTGCAAACTAACTGATATTAAATGAGTCCTATGGTTTACCTGGATTGTTATCCATCAGATTTTAAGGGTATAATTTAATAAACATTTATTCTGGTGACAGTCCTGGCTCGAGAAACCTTCACAGCTTTGAACCTGTGACCAATCCCCATTTCTCCTTTTCCTACCTATTGCCCAAAGTACAAGTTCTGCTAGTTTGTAAGACTGCATGATTTAAAAATATCATTGGGGGGGGTGGTGGTGGTGGTGGTGTTCTTTTTAAAATACACATCAGTTCTTATCTCATCAACTGCTAAGAATTGCAAATGTGAGAAATTTCAGAAAATGTCTAGTTATCATTTGAAAAACTTGTTCCCTTTAAAGATAACTTAAGTCAGACTGAAGGTAGCAGTGCACCCAAACAATATTCACTTTCTAGGGTTAGGCTACCATCCAACCCCGTAGTTTCAGAGTTTGTTGTTAATTTCCCCCCTACCTCCTTAGGAAAAAAAAAAATTTTAGCAGTAAAGCTCAGTAAGAACCTCTACTTTACTTCTGATTCTGAATCTTCCCTGATTCAGAGGTCGCTTCTCTCCTGTTCTAAACCACTCAGTATTTGTCATAAATCAACAAGACTTTTCCTCTGCAGCTGAAATGTGAGTGATAACTTTAATGCTCTGGCACTAGAACTTCTTTAGTGGTACACTGTGCTGGCACCCAGGATAACACTCTAATAGAGATGTGTGGCATTTCTCAATCATTCCCATTATACAAGGCAGAGTGAAACACCAACATGGCGAGCCATCTGTGCTAATGCCGATGATGTTATTAAATCATTCATTACATTTCAAAATTCCATATTAGATCATTTAAAATCTTATTTTGACATAGTGCATAGATTTCTTCCTCAAGAAATATGAACTCAGCATGCAAATGTGTTTGCCCTGTTTTCTAATAAATTCATGTTTGGGTTGAACAAGTGCTGTGGCTCATGTAATTATGCCCTCAGATCTTGATAGTAGAAGTAGAGCCCTAGTTCATGCCAGATTAATTGATCAGTTTTTATCAGAAGTAAATTTGATGCATCCGTTTCTGTCAACTTGTTTTGTCTACAAAACACTGTGCCATCCAGGGCACTGCCCCTGCCCCCCACCCTCCCTTGCTGCATTTCTTTCCCAGTAAAGAAAATTATTTTTCTCTCACATTTTATATCACTTAATAGTAGGAATATTGCCCTAAAATCATAGTACAGCAGTAAAATAAGACTGTGGTTTCACTGGTCAACATCCTGGTATGCACATAACATACTAGTTGACCTATTTATTCTAAGTGAGAGCTAAGAATATTGATAAGTGGACATCACACTGAGCACTGTGCGCACACACACACAGGCTGCCCTAGAGACCTCACAGCTCGGGTGAGAGTGCAGCCCAGCACAGTACGCTGGACAAACAAATGGATAAATAGGGGAAGAAAATGATAAACCCACAGCAAAATTATTTCACTGGAAATTTTCATTGACTACCTGATTATACATCTGAGAATTGCCATGGAGACGCTAGTGTCCCCTCTGTAACTAAAACTATATTTTTTGTTTAAAATAGAATAAAAAATCTTTTTCTGCACAATTCAGTGCTGATGTCCCAACATAGTACAGTATATCACCACAGGATAATAATTTTCTTGTTTATTTTTAAAGATTGAATAACATTACAGATGAGACAGAAAAAGCATATATGTATCTGTAACTCCCCTGTGGAAATATAAAATATTCAACATGCGGGCATGATGTTCAGCTAACTAATGAAGAAAAATATCTCATCACTGTAACAGACAGTTTTCTAGAAAAAGTACCAACTGTAGGTGTTTCATATGATTTTACCTTTCATGATAGAATGGTATATGACCTGCAAGTGCATAAGCCCTTACTCTGTTTTGTTTTCATGCGGTCCCCTTCAGTCTTTTGAAGTGTCTGTAAATAACAGACGTAACCATGAAGTGGGAGTGAATGGAGAATCTTCACTGTGCAGATTTTACGCCTGCTTTCCAACGCATGCCTGTGCTAAAAGACAAGGCACTGGAAAATGCCCTGAGGCCCTGGCACGTTTGACCACACTCAAGGCCCAGGGAAGCGATCACCTTTGCCAGCAGAGTAGCTTTAAATCATTTTTCTGTATCTGTAGCTGCATGAAGGGGCTTCTGCAAGGTCCAAGATCTGTCTGTGGCTCCAGCCTAAGTTTGTGAAGTATATATAGTAACACAATGATACGAGTACAGCTCAGAAGCACTGGATGTTTGTACTTCAAAGGGCTGCAGCACTCAATGAACTTCTAAGAGAACAATGTCTTCTTCCTCAAGTAGGTTACACTTCAAAACTCAGGTGTACGGTGTCTTCTCCCTCTGCGCAGGCTCTTCGGCACTGAAGGAACTAGTTGTGTGAACGAAGCCATTCAGAACTGGCTCAGAACATAGTGCCACACAAAAGGTACAACAGGTCATGCCTAAGAATTGCTGCAGTTATTCCAACATATTGTTCTTTAAACTGAGGATCTGGTATCTTCCTGAGGGATAGTAGGCTACAGACCCCGTAGAAGTGAGTATTCAGACATTTTTATTTCCACTCAGTGGAGATTTTCCAACTAGTCCATCTTTGCACTTTTAACTCTTATTTTATAGATTATCTTCCTACTTGTCAGAACCACAGACATCTCACAGAGAGTCCAGTTTCACAGAGTTCTGGTTTTTTGGGAAAAGGGCGGGGGTGGGCCTGGGAAGAGGAAGAGAGAAGGGATGTCAGAAAGGCAGGAGGACGAGGAGACATTCAGTGAGATCTGACACAGTTAATTTGCATGTGATCATTCTCCAGGCCATGAGCTGAACAATGCCAGCTTGTGGGCTTTGCCCTGGCATCACCTTCTCAGGGAAAGGAGCAGCATAGCTCTGGATGTCTCTGCTTGCCAAGATGAATCCAGCTCGTAGACGGAAGCATTTCTTGTCTTCCAGCTAGTAAATCCTGATGAAGCTTTTGGGATCCTTTCCACTTTTAAACATCTCCATTCTGAGAGGCTCCTGTTGTGCATGCATGAAGATACAGAAAACCGAGAGAGAGGGTTTTTTTCACCTTGCATAAACTAAAACATCTGGGAGCATACAATATAGCTGAGAAGACAATGTTGTTTGAAAAACAGTAGAGTTTTGACCGATTTTGATAGGACAAGGGGTTATGGATTTAAACTACAGGAGAGTAGATTTAGACTAGATATAAGGAAAAAATTTTTTTATGATGAGGGTGCTGAAACACTGGAACAGGTTGCCGAGAGAGGTGGTAGATGCCCCATCCCTGGAAATAAGGTCAGGCTGGACGGGGCTTGGAGAAACCTGATCTGATTGAAGATGTTCCTGCTCATTGCAGGGATGTTGGACTAGATGGCCTGTAAAGGTCTCTTCCAACCCAAACTATTCTAGGGTTCTATGATCCCCATTTTACCAAGCACAGAAAATTCTTCATTTTCACTTTGTCCACTATCGTTAACAATGCCTCATGATGTTAATTAATACTGCAAGAGGCTAAACCTCAGGCTGACTGTGTCACATGTGGGAATTAGTTGTGTGGCTTTGTGGAGCAACATCTGCCCATGAATAGATTTAAAAAAATAATAATTAAATTAAACAAAAGAGAAGCTCTAAGCTGAATCTGTGGCTAAATGATTAATATCACTTCATGTTTAAGATTTTTTTCCCAGCCTATTTTGTTTAATGATTTTAAGCTATGAATATTACATGTCTTTCTGTAGTTAATTATTTATGCTGATGAAACGTGGCACTCTGTACCCTTTTTGGATTCTAAATGGAAAAGAACACATTTTCTAGACAGTTCCTTCTGAATAGTGATGGCTCAGAGAGGCTTCTTTCATCAGAGGCAGGATCATCCTCAAGTCAGTTTAAGGAGGCTTGGAGTTCACTGGGAGAAATTGTTGAGAGAGTAGAGTCTTCACCGCTGGCCACCAGCTGTGTGAGTCAGGCTGCCAGCTCTGGGCTTCAAAGAGCCTGGCCTCAGACATCCTTTCCTTCCTAGCGGGAAAATATTTCACATGAAAGATTAATTAATCAGCAGGGTTTATATTTCAGAATTTTTGGTGCTTCAGGAGCAGTTTGCATCTGCCTAGGATTTTAAACTGAGCTTGGAGTCTGGCTAAGCAGAACTTTGACGTTTTGAGCTTTCATTTTAAATTGGCGTGAAAAGAAGTCATCAAACATTGAAATCCTCCCAGAGCTGGAGTTATCTTTTTCCACCCAGCTCTGATAGTTACTGTTTATGGATCTCTTTGTAGCCAGACATCCCTCATTCTGTGAGCTGATCTAGGCAAGAGCTTTGGCTGAAAAAATTCTGCCGAAATTATCTCTGCTATTGTGTCATTTTAGTCTCCTGCACTGTAAGTCTGTGTGAATTACCAAATCCTTAACACCACTTTTGGATGAGTCAGGTCTTCAGGATAATTTCACCTTCATAATAAACTGATAACACTTGAACAGCCTGTATGGTGAGGAACCCAGTGAAATACAACCCCTAGAGAAATTAAGTGTGTTTTAACCAGTATGGCTACAAGGTATTGTGATAAACCAATGTGCTAGTTTCATCAGGGATAGAGTTAATTTCCTCCTTAGCAGAAGAAAATAGTAGAAGATAGTGCTGTGGTTTGGATTTAGAATGAGAATAATGTTGATAACACGCTGATGTTTTAGATGTTGCCAAGCAGTCAAGAACTTTTCAGCTTCTCATACTGCACTGCCAACAAGAAGGTGAGTGGCACCCAAGAAGCTGGGAGGGGACACAGCCAGGACAGCTGACTCAAACTGGCCGAAGGGGTATCCCATATCGTATGATATGCTCCATATATAGCTAGGTGATGGGCCAGGAGGTGGGGCAGCTTGGGGTCTCGCAGAGAATTGACTTCAGGTGGTGAGGAATTGTGCTGTTTTGTGGTTTTGTTATTATTATTATTGTTATTAATCATGATCATCATCCTCATCCTTTTCTGTCCTATTAAATTTTTATCTCAACCCAACAAATTTTACTTTTTTTTCCCCATTTCCAATTCTCTCCCCCATCCCACTGGGGCAGGCGGATGGTGAGCGAACAGCTGGGTTAAACCACAGCAGCCAATCCCACTTAGAAACTCAGTGTACCTTGGCATTCAGGAAAGCAGAGCAAGGTGTTACAGGCTTTACAAACCCCGGCTATTAACTACACATGTACTGCTATTAAGTTAGGGAGGATGCCTCTCTGGGGACGGCAAAGCACTATCACAAGGAACGAGAGAAATGTGTTTTTTACTGAACTCAGCAGTGGGATATAAAAATAACATTTGGTGGGACTTCTCTAGATTAGTATGGCTGGTGCATCAGTTGTGATTTACACCTCTTTAATTAGTCCTTTCTGGTGGTGAATTAGGAAATACCCTTGAGCAGCCGCAGAGCCCAGATGCTGCAAAACTCGTGTTGCTGCTGCTGTTAAGCACAGGCAGCTGGAAACAGACCCAGAACAGCACTGGGATCTCAAACACCCCTCACCCTTGGTACACAGAGGCACTGGAAATGGTTCAGCCATGGCAGGGCTCCATCCTGAAGGCATTCTGAAGTTCCTCTGCTCCTGGCCTGGCAGGGGCCCCGCTGCCTCTCCCAGAGATCTCTTGTCAAGAGAAAAATGAGACTGGGCTGACATCTGTTTCTGGGAAGTACTGGGTTTCAGCACTACGCCCGTCACGAGGAGCTTCTGCTGCAATGCAGGGGAGAGACTCAGCTGCTCCTTGTGGAGGGTGAAAGTGTTCACAGCTGTATTTGTGTGGTAACTGGATTTTCAAGTGCTTGTTCCCCAAAATTCTGCCTGTAAAGCAAACTCCCAAACCTATGCTATTCTACATGCATCAGCTATTCATAAGGAAGTTTGCTGATGTTCCTGGTGATGTTGTGTGACGTTTTATCCTGTACAAAAATTGTCATTGTTAAATAATTTAAAAGCAAGTAACTAAACCAGCTCATGACAGTGGACCCTGCTCAGATGAAATTTTCAAAGGGACCTAAAAGTATTTTCAAATAGCACTTTATAAACCTCTACTTTTTAACAAGACTGCTCAGGCCATGTGAAAGTCTGTGCTACCACAAGCTGTAGCATTGTCAGTACATCAATCTAAGCCATTCTCAGCTAACTCCAGCAGCAGCTAGTGCCATGTAAACATACTGTCAGTTGCTTTTGTACATTTCCCCAAAGTCCCTTTTGCCTTGAAATCTTCCTCTTCTCAGGATCGTCTAAGTTTAAAAAAAAAAAAACCAAAACATTTCCTGACTCCTAACAATGACATCTTAACTAAAATAACTTCCTGTAATTCTGATAGCAGCTACCATCCTTATTTCCATAGCTTTCATCATTCACCTCTAATCCTCTTTCTTTCTTGCTTGTCATTATTTGTCTTTGCCTTTATTCTTTCTGATCACTATTGTTATCCAATTTCCTTCCTTCTTTCATCTTTCTCTAACTCCCACTGCATTTGTGTCCTGTCATTTTATGATTTTGTTTTTACTCCCCAAGTAGCTTTGTATCAAATATACAGTTTTGTAACTGACTTTACCTTCATCTTCCTACCTTTTTTCCCTCTTCTTTTAGTCATGCTCTGGGGATCAGACAAAGGCCAGCAATGCAGGCAGTCACAGACTCCTCTCACACAAAATCCACAGAGCACAACCACTCAGCCTGCTTCCCAGATGAATGGCAGAACAGCCTTTGGCTTCGCTTGTTATTCATATTAGGCTGAAGGCTCTGGAGGATAGCAAATATCTCTTACACTTAGTGTGCAGTGCCTGGAACATGGAGGATATGATCCTAATTGGGGTAGATGCTATTGGAGTAACAATAATAGCAGGGATTGGGGTCTGGCCTCACCATCAGGCTTTGTCTCACTTGAGTGATGCAGGAAGAGCTCAGAGGAGCCCCCCTGCTGTATGGGCTAATTGAGCATTAATTTATTCATTTACTTAGACTATGGAAAAGGAAAAAAAGGAAAAGGAAAGGGAAAAGGAAAAGGGAAACCACCCATGATTCTACGAGTCTTTTCATTACATTTAATTAGTAGCAAAGCAATGATAAGGAACCAATGAAAAACAAAATCCCTTCTGAGATTACTCCATCCCAATAACATTAGTCTAACATGAGGTCCATTGCATGCCTACGTGCTATGTAAGAAAGAAGGAGACAGAGGTGAACAAGCAGTTGTTTCATCAGTTTCTCCCACAAAATTTCCATACCTGGGCTGTATCTGTCTTGCTCAATTGAATTTAGTATTTTAGACCACTTGGCTACATATGACATGCAGATATTTCTGCAGGGAAGGATTGCTCCCATAGCAGCAATCATCCAAACCAGGATAAATCTTCTTTTGAATATATGAAGGAATTCCCCCTTCTTACTTTTCTCTTCCTCAGGAGGAATGGTCTTCAAAGTTCAGAGATAAACTCCCAAACAGATAGAAAATGAATATTTAATATGCCTTTTTTGGGATTTAAGAGAATGGAAAATGGGTCATCAGCTTTAACTGCATGCCTAAATTTTCCATGATGCTGAGTTACTGAAGTTCTTGAATACAGTTGTATTTACTCTAGTTGTCAAACATGACCATACAGAATGATTTCTTATGCGATTCCAAGAAAAAGAGATCGTGTCCTCCTCTTGAGAGAAACTTATCCTGACAGAGGTGTCAGTGACAATCTACTTCACTCAGTTCAGGATTCAGGTCTTTGTCCCTGAAGCCATTTGCTCAGCAGAGACAGACAACTCCAAGATGTTTCTCAAGAAAGCTGAGCTCACAGACTATGAGATTGGCAACAGACCTGTCCTAGACTACTCACGTTTGGGATGAAACCCCACTGGCCTTCGTATGAATCATTCTTTGGGCTTAAATAGGTAATGTGAGCAAGGCTTAGACCTAGAATCGCAGAATCACAGAATAGTAGGGTTTGAAAGGGATCTCTGCAAATCATCTAGTCCAACCCCCCCTGCTCGAGCACAATCACCTAGAGCAGGTTGCACAGGATCGTGTCCAGGCAGGTTTTGAATATCTCCAGAGAAGACTCCACAATCTCTCTGGGCAGCCTGTGCCAGGGCTCCATCACCCTCACAGTAAAGACATTTTTCCTCATATTCAGGTGGAACTTCCTGCATTCCAGTTAGTGCGCTTTGCCCCTTGTCCTATCACTGGGCACCACTGAAAAGAGTCTGGCCCCTTCCTCTAGACGTCTGCCCTTTAGATATTTGTAAGTATTGCTTNCCTAGTCTTTCTTGAACTGGGGAACCCAGAACTGGACACAGTGCTCCAGATGTGGCCTCACCAGTGCAGAGCAGAGGGGGAGGATAACCTTCCTCGACCCGCTGGCCACATTCTTCTTAATGCACCCCAGGATACCATTGGCCTTCTTGGCCATGAGGGCACACTGCTGGCTTATGGAGAGTTTGTTGTTCACCAGGACTCCCAGGTCCTTCTCTGCAGAGCTGCTTCCCAGCAGGTCAGCCCCTAACCTGTACTGGTGCCTGGGGCTATTCCTCCCTAGGTGCAGGACCTTACATTTGCTTTTGTTGAATTTCATTAGGTTCCTCTCTACTCCACTCTCCAGCCTGTCCAGATCTCAGTGAATGACAGCTCAGCCTTCTGGTGTGTCAGCCACTGCCCCCACCTTAGTATCATCATTAGAAGGTATTGTCTGAATGAAGGGTCCATGCTGGATCGCTCTGGCAGACCGAATTCGCTATGCAAACATGTGGGAGCAGAGGCTCCTGCAAACTCGCAATCACCAGTCACACTTCTCTGTCATTATCACTCTTCCTCTTGCTGCAACTCTATCTCTTTCCTCCGTGTCACTGTCTCAAAGGAAAAGAGGAGTGTTTGGTTTCAGACAGGTCAGGTTTCAGAGGTTCAGGTTGCTGAATTGTTTTGGATACTACATAGTCTGCAGAAATTATCTCTTGCTGCCAGCAAACCCTGTGTAACCCTCACTGATGTATTTTCATGAGTGATACAAGAATGGAAAGACCGTACAGGTAACTGCATGTGCATATGGTTGTATGGGTGTACAAATCCACCATCCAAACGCAGGTAGTCATGTGATGCCAGGGCTGAGCAGTCAAACCATCAAAACTTATGGCTTGATTCTGACCCAACAGCTGTCTTGAAACATTTAGATAGTTTCAGGGTGCCAACATCAAGCACTTGAATTAGCTGACTTAGTTAACCAGGCACTCTCCCTCTGCAGTCGTTGAAAATGAGAAGCCATCACCATGACAAGCCATCCTCATCCCTAACACCACTGTCTGCAGCAGCCCTGCAGACAAGAAGTATCCTTATGTTACCTTCTCTTTTTTAAAAAGGACTTACGGAGATCAGCTGTATGGGCTTGTGCTGGAGTAACAGAGTGATTACCCCCGACAGTGAGGAGGAGCAGCCAATGCAACACAACTGAGGGCTAAGCACAAGCACATCATGGCCCCCAGTGTCTCTGGGTGAGAGCTGGTGAGCTCTTGTCGTGGAAGAGGGCAGGTTGCAGGCACAGCGGGGACGGGGAGGCTGTGAAGTGAAACAGATGCTCGCCTGTCATTTGACCCGGAGAACACGCTTCGCTTTACAGTGCTCATTAGGGGGATCTACAGTTTCCCCTGCCAGCCTGGTAAATCTGCTTTCCTTCAGACTGCAAGCTTGATAAAGTTATTTGTCCTGTAATGAATACCAATTTAAACTTCTCATGCAAACTTTCGTACCGTAAACAAGTCCTACTGCATGGCATTTTTTTTGTATCTGCACAAAACCCATCTCTTTGCGTTTGTGTTTGCATCAAGCGCCAAAGTGTTCTCAGGCTGGAAGTAGGGTTCTTGGCCCCGCAATAATGGAAAGAAAATTGACATTATTTGTTTTGTGGTAGTGCCTCTAGGCCTCAATCAAAAATGACACAAGACAACAGATGGATGCAAGTACACGGGGGAAACACAAGACAAAACATTTATTCATTTAGTGAGCATCAGCCACAGTGCACCAGCTGCTTAGGTATTAAATATTTTGTAGGCAGCATTGTATAGATTTAAAAGTCATAGTAATTGCTGTTATAGCCTAGCATATACAAGAGAAAGAAAGATTTTTTTATACTGTTGTATCATGAGACTGGAAAATGTGGCCATTAACAGCAACCACCTCTGTAAGTATAAGCATTCAGTCATTCTTCAGCTGTAAACATTACGTTATTCTAGACTGAGCTGAAGCTGATACTTGTGTTCTCATTTAAAAGCTGATAAATATCATACCAGAATTTTCTGACAAGTGTGTCTGCAGTATGCAACTGGTTATACTGTGCAGCTTTGGGTAATTTTACATCTGTTCAGATATTTAAAGCGTTCTGAAAAGAAAACTCACCCCTCCCAAAAATGCCCCGAAGCATATTAAAGTGGCACTGGTATATGAGACACATAAAAGGGAAAAGGGGATGACAAATCTAATTGTAGACATTAGAAAAATATTTTAAAGATAAACTTACAAAAATGTAGAGATCATAACTGTAGATTTTTTGATTTCAAGAGGTATATTTATTGACCGATTTTGAAGCCTGTCTCAAATGGGAAAATACTAGATCCCAAGCTTAATGCTCATCTACCTTTTGAATGGCTTGGTTGTTTTGCTGAATCAATTTCCACTGGGAAATTTCCAGTGAAACATTTTTTTTCAGTTGGAAAAATCAAAACTGCAACTTTGCAGGGCAATGTTCCAAGATCGATTAAACTTTGCTCAGGACGATTTTTCTCACACTTTTAATTTTATTTCTGCTACAACTGCAGAGGAAGAATTAGGCTTGCTAGTTTCCCTGTTTCTTTTAGCGTCAGAGTTCCGTGCTGTGTGCTGTGGGTGGCCCATCAGGCATGACTATCATGTATTATTATTCCTGTGTACAAAAGTTAAGCTGAAAGATGCTTCTCAAGACCACATTCCTTAATATGGAAAGACAGGGAGATTTAGTTTGGGCCAGGTTCATTTAGGTTTAAAGTAAATACGTTTTCATAGGAGTTTTTGCTGCCCAACTACTTTGTTTGAAGCTTAAAAGCTCCATTTACCTGCTATCAAATGTTATAACTACCTTTTTTCATCTAAGGTAGTTTTTGTTTTCTTTTTTATTTTAAGAGACCCAAAACATTCACTGAAATTCTTCCCCCTTTACTCTTCAAGGACAACCTAAAGCAATTTTACAGGAAGCACACAAAACAAGTAAAAACACATGGAAAAAGAGTTTATGTATATAATATATTGTATGCTTAGCCAATATATATAACATTTATTCCTAGTTCCAAGTATTTCTTTGATTTATTTTTTTTTTTCTTAAGAAGGGGAAGAATGGCAGCAATACTGACTGAGTCCATTGAATTGGTTCCATGTGTGTTAAATAGTCTGGAACAGATTCCCTACTAATACAACTAACCACCAACTCTAGTGAAGGCACGCCAGATAAGGTAGCAGCCCTCTAATTTTTGCAGACTAGAGAAACATGACGTGAGATTTGGAACTGCTTATTTGTGATGTTGTTGGGTTTTTTTTCTCTCATCAATAAACAATACTTATATTTCAGCTATTCATTTTGTGTTTTGACAGCTGACAAAATCTGTAAAGTACAATTCCTAGGTATATGGCTTGTGTGAGATTCAGATGTGCCTTCTCTACGTAAAAATCAAATTGTACCCTTTGCTACATGCTCTTTAATATTCCCCCTAGCTATTTTTTTCTTCTGCAAGTGGCTGTGTTGCTAGGACAAATGGAAGTAGCGAGAACCTTGGCTTGTTCCCAACTGAAGGAATGTTTGTGTAGTGAGCATGCAATTTATAAAGCATTTATAAGTACTTGAGAGCGAGCATATATTATAGTAAATCTTTATTTCCTGACGACCTTTTTTAAACTTACTGTGTTACAGCTGGATTTAATATGTATTTTAAAAAAGTTGAAAGTTGGAATATCTGAAATCATCCCTCTTACAGCTTGTCTTGTCTCCCTCCTGGCTGAAATCTAAACTAAATTACTGAACAGACTGCCAATGCCCTTCTTCGAATAATTGTCCACCTTAGCAATGAACTTAATTTGGAAAGACATTGATATAGAAAACTGTATTCCCAACTAGTCCACACAAAGTGTTACGTAAATTAGCCTCTGATTTCATCCTGTGTTTTTGGTGACTGGAGTAAATTACCTGAATTGCAGCTTTATGGTTCAGGATGTCACTAAAACATGTCTTACAGAATTCGAGACTTCTGGTATACGAAGGGTGTACTGTTTCTTGTAGCCCGATATCTTCCCATCATGGACTATGAGCAACTTTTGATTTTTGACCGTCTTCTGGGCTCTTTACAGCCTAAGATGTCATGCTCCTAGGAGGTCATTGAGATGGTCAGTCTCAGCTCTTAAGACTGTTCTTGCCCAGGGTGGACACTGTCCCCTCAATGTGGAAGCCATTCTTCAGCAATGCCATTCAGTTCAGCTTGCCACACGGGGTCAGTAGAAATCAGTGAGAAATATTCCGCCCTTCTCCACCCCAGAAACTATGAAACGCTCACGGCCACTATGCCATTCCCTATTAATTTCAGGAATTTAGTGAGGGAAAAACAGATGTGATTGTTTTTCTTTATAACCAGACAGCTTTTACCACAAAAACAGATGAGTGGTTTCCCAACATTACATAGAAGTTTGCTCTTGATCAAAGCTAGTAGGTGTTCAAAAGCTTGTGTGAATTTATTTTTCCCAGAGAACTTTTTCTCTGTATTTCTTCATTACATTTGTGAAAATGAGTGCTTCAAATATGGCATAGATTTATGATCAGGGAGCAGAATTTTTGTTTTTTCCAAACTAGATTTCATAGAATTAATTTTTCTTTTAATATTTATAGAATTAAATTTAAAATAATTTTTAAATGAAATTAAATCGTGTCCTACTAAACTCTGTGCAATAAGCAAGTAGTTCAGAGCAGTCTCATATGTTTTCTCTCCAAATGCTTATGTAACTCGTTTCTATTTTATTCATGATTGCCCCATGAAGACTATTCATCACACTTGCGCTCTTCTCTCTGCACCACGTTCCTTTCATTCCAGAAGATACTGGGGAAAAGCGGGAGAAAAAAAAAAAAGATCACAGAATTGAAGTCTGATTCTCTGTCACTTTTGTGACAAAGCAGTAACCCTAGGGAGCCTTCCAGACATAAATTACAGCAAATTAAAAACCCACGTACACCACAGTGGGACTTGGCATCTCATAAACTTTACCAAATGATATCTGACCATTTTCCTTTGGGCAGGTAGGGGGTCAAGCTGATGTCAGTTAATCTTAAACTGCACCGATACATTAGGTAGTGTTCACGGTGCCCTTGAAATTCCTCTAACTTTTTCTTGCTATATCCATTCATCCTGAACAGTTCAGATGTAATGTGAAGGAAATAATGCTGGAAAATAGACTGGGAAATATTCAGATTTTAAGTTATTGGGACTGTTGGAGAAAAAGGGTCAAAATACTGTTAAAAAAGAAAGTCTAGTGGTTGAAACTGTCAGGGAATTATGGATTTGTAGATTGAGTTATTTGCCAGAAGTATTTTTGTACTTTCTTTCATTTTTAGGATACAGACAGCATAAGTGGTAGAAAATGAATCTACATGGAGGTTTTTTGCCTCCAACAAATCAGTTTGGCAAATTCGGTTGATGCTTGAGAAAAAGGTCCCATTGGTATCATCGTACAGTGACTTCACTGCTTTGTTCAGAGCTGGGGTATAACGAATGTGTGCTGAACGTGGTATGCAGAAAGAGTATGCCTGCTGAAAAAGGTTGATTTTTCATGTATATTGCAAAACCAAAGAAGCATTACTCTTTTAACACAGGCAGTGACATACCCTAAGCCTCTCACTGCTAGTACAGCAAGCAGAGGCTCTGAAACACTGTTTTTCTTCTGTAACACTCACAGTTCCTTACGACTATCAAATGCATGCTCATCAAAAATGTTAAAGGATCCTAATTTCAGTTGTAGAGTTAAAACCTGGTAGCTTCAGAGTTGCTCCAACAACCTTAATTCTGCTTTCTTGCAAGTGTGTTCTGTGCAACTGAATATAGCAGAAACTGGTCCCGCTCCGTGTTGGAGTCGGCACCCAGGTCACAGAGAGCAAGTTCCTGCCACAGGAACAGCTGGGCACCACGTAGATGCTCGCTCAGTCCCCCTCATCAGAAAGGGAGAGAGAATCGGAAGAGTGAAAGTGAGAAAACTCGTGGGTTTCAGATACAAGAGTTTAATAAGTGAAGCAAAAGCCGCGTGCACAAGCAAAGCAAAACAAGGANCTTACAAACCGAGCATGACGCCATATGGTACGGAATGTCCCTTTGGTCAGTGGGGGTCAGCTGCCCTGTCTGTCCCCTCCCAACTCCCCGCACACCCCCAGCCATCCCGCCGGCGGGACGGTGCGAGAAGCAGCAAAGGCCTTGGCTCTGTGTGAGCATCGCTCAGCAACAGCAAAAACATCTCTGCACTATCAGCGCTGCTTCCAGCACAAACCCAAACACAGCCCCACGCTGGCTGCTGTGAAGAAAATTAACCCTCTCACAGCTGAAACCAGGACAGTGACACGTGCTGCATTCAACTGAAAGCTGCAAGAAATTTCTTCCTTTCCTGTTCCCCAGGGAACCTGGAGAGTCACTGCCATGCATCGTGGGAAAGGAAAAGCAGAAATGAAGCCAAGAAGCCCAGAGTTATTTGGGATGAGGGAGACCAGTACTGCCCCCCCTCCTTGTCACCCAGAGAAGGGTAAAGGCAACAGAGGCCATGTCTTGGATTCAGGAGATGAGCAACTTAAGATACAACTTAGTTTCCTGGCATTCAGTGCATAGTAGCAACCGCCACGTCAGCAGTGTAAAACTGGCATGTGTATGTGTTTCTTTATTCTTCTGACATGCAGCCAAATCCTAAGGAATAAAAATAAAAGGTTTAAAACCATTAAAACTGTAACTTCCTTTTTTTTTTTTTTTTTTTTTTTAAGGTGATTAGCAGAGGTTTGCTTTGTGAGGTNAGGTGATATCCTGGCAAACTCAAACCCAGAATTTTTCAGGCACCAGAACTCATTTCCTCCACTGTGTGGACTGTCACTCTTACTTTTTCATGAAAGTCTGATCAAAGTCGTAGGATTCAAAGAGCCTTTTGAGAAAAGGTTGTGTCTTGAGGTCTAAAGTGAGATAGGACCTTAGATGTGCTACATGCTGTAAAGAAACATTGCAAGTGATAGTTCATCCACCATGGACTGAACAAGCAAGGTGGAGATAAACTGTGACTATCCACATGCAAACTTGAGAGCTGAGATACAGGTAATGACCGAATAACTTGCCTCAAGTCACATCAGAGCTAGAAATTGACCTTCCACATCCTGAATCTCCTTTCTGCCTCTTAAACATCCCATCTTTATCTACTAACTCCTGCAGTCATGATCCAAACTGACACATGGGGCCTGACAAATGTACCTTACTGAGGAGGGACATTGTGTCGGTGTCCTCAGGAGCAAATGTGGAAGAGGGCCTCTGGAATGGAGCTCCGACATGCCGTGTGCTCAGAAAAGAGCTCAGGTTGAAAGCTTCACAGGAGCTGTGAGGTGAAGAAAAAAGGGAAAGTTTATACTCAGTAGGGGGGAAAGGAAACTCACTTGATAAATACAAACTTAAGACATATTTAGAAGCTGGGTATGCAAGCTGAACTTTCCCTGGGGCTAATTGCTGTAATGGCATGTTAAATAAATCCTTTCTAAACTTGGCTGTACCACAGGAACGCTGTTTAAATAATGAAGTGCTCATGGACAAATTCTCAAAAGTATTAAGCAGAAACAGGCTTTTATTTAACTCGAATTGTAATATATGGGGTTTTTTCCATCTACTTACTGTGAACATCACAAATCAGATAAATTTTTTTCTGTCAGTCTTGGGGTTGCTTCCTCCTTTTGCTATCCTGAGTGACTATGAACATAACACATGCTTCTCGGTTTTGCTTTTTCGCATTGTTCCACAACAGACACGGGAACATTCCTGGTCCTTTATTGAGCAGTTGGTAACTTCTGGGCCTTTCCTTCTCCATTACGCATGTGCTTGAGACAAGGCAAAGCTGCTGGGAAATGGAAGATGTTTATGAAACAGTAGTCTCTGTGGCTAAGCCCCTTGAAGAAGAGTACTTCAGCTGATGAGTTAGAACAGCCTGTGACTCAGTTAAATCTGAATGATGGCAGTCCATTCTGATGAAAAGAGAGAAGAAAAAATTGAGGAGTAAAGGATATTTCTAAAATCTAAAATGCTTAAATATGAAAAGTTTATCTCAGTCTGTGTATACAGCAGTAGATATATATACAGTCATAAATTTCCCGGTATGCTTATCATAACGAACAAATGACTTTACAAAGGAGTTGAGGGGATCAAATGGCTGATAGCACTTGGAAAACCATTTCAGAATGTTATCTAGGGTTTTGACAGTTTCTCTGCACAGCAAGGCTAGAAACATGCCAGTATCATCCTCCTTCTGTGGTATTTGGGGTATTTCTTCTTCTTGGCCCATTAACTGGGATGAAAGACCTCAAAGTTGACTAACAGACTGATAATAAAATTCGAAAACCTTTGTAAAGGTTCCCCTTTTCAAGGAAATGAAAGGAATGATTAACCTAATGACTGACCCCTAAGTATTAGGTGCAAAACCACTCCAGTAAAAAGAGGGACTTTTGTACCTGATTCATCCCTATTCCTTACGTCTTCTGTGGTCATTTCTGCTGATGTAAAGCAGTAGAATCACCATTTTAAATAGGTAGCAGATGAGTGGTCTTTGCAAGAGGTATAAAGATTCTCTTCTGAAATCCAGCCTCATGACATGATGTAATGACACTGAAGTAATCTTGCATACCCATGTCTCTTGGTATTCAGAGATGCCTTTTGTTCAACAAAATATAAGGTACAGTTAGAAACATGTATGTCCACTGTGTGAAAAGGCGCTTTATGTATTTGGTGGCTTTTATCAGGAAACATATAGAACATTTTATTTTATTCTTTTGATAAAATATTTCATTCAAGTGTTTTTCAGAAGAGAGCAGAAATAAAAGTATATGATTCTTCCAAGACATAGAATAATGTGTTTACATATTAGGGAGTCTATTTTGTAGAAATCAATAACTTTTCATTTCATCTGGGGAAGAATAATATTAGACACTTGTTGGTTCTCGGTATTCTTAACACTCTGTTTGCAAAGGGAAACAAAGAATTTTACAGCTGCTTCCAAGAGAGCATATTATTAGATCTTAATACTTAACTGCATTTCCTCGCAAACATTGATTTGCTGTTGTTGTTGTGGCTGTATCCGGGTGGTCATATAGTTTGAAAGAAATATGCAATTAAATTGGTATCACAGAATTATACTTGGTATATTTGTGTCTGCCTAGGTCTTGGACTCATTTGATTTTTCTTCAGAAATGGAAAACTCAATTTCCTCTTATGAACTCCTCGACGGTTAACAACCACCAAGAGTGATAGAGAGGCTGCTTCTAACTGAGAGGCTTGCCAAGGGGCGGGGGACTCTTCCAGTTCTTCGGCAGCTGCCGACAACGTGGGAGACATCCCTTTTTAGATTCCCACGTGCACCCCAGGAAAGTGCCACAATCACCCAGCGTTGTTTGGGCTGGGTTGGGGGCGAGAAGGGAGTGCGAGGCGGAGGAGCTGGAGGAAGGCACTGTCCCAGTCTGGATGTTGCCCTCTAAGTGCTTTCCACTGCAGCCCAGGAGTGCAGGCACCCCCCTCTGAGTCAGAGATTCAGGGCCCTTGACAAAATAAGCTATAGCAGGGACCTGAGGCTTTCTTTTCCTCTTCTCCAGGGGGGATGGTAGCCAGTGGATAATTCATTGTACGTGCAGTGTGACCAGAAATTCCTTCCACACTGGAACTGTCTACAAAGCACTGATGAGAGCTTTCTTTCTCAAACTGATTTTTCTGCCTGAAAAATGGTTTCCTCTAAACATGTCCAGCCAGCTCCATTGTGTATTTGCTAAAGATATGAATACATGTGCATTTTTGCTTCATTATTATTGGGTTTTTCTTTCTATTGACCTTTATTCTGTGTCTGTTCTAATATCAGAATTACAAAAACCATGTGATGTGAATATTAACATATCCTACATAGACAACATTTAAAGAGACTGATTTTCGGAAGGTTGTGTCCATAGCTTCCCAACACCAGTCATATTTAGAAGTTTCGCTGTCCATTTCAGCTTTTAGGTAACTAGTCACCCCATACATTTTCACATGTGTTGCAGCAAGGACAGGAATTTTAATTTTCTCTAAATATCCCTGTAGATGTTAATTGCACAGTAGTAGGAATGTCATACTCGTTCTTCTGAAAGATTTGTTCTTACACATTAAAGTGTATCACAGTCAGCAGAAGCCTTGTCTAAGAAAAGATCATTTAAACCAGGCCTTAGCTCTGCGATCTCTGACTGACGGCAGTCTGCTCAGATGTACGGTTGCTGCGTCTTGTCTTTCATCTGCTAGCGCAGGGGCTCTCCACTGACACTGAAGGGCAGTGAGAACACATCAGCTTTTGCAGAATGAAACTCCGTGCAAACTCACCGATTTTGTTCTTACTGTGGGATTATGCCCCTGCTTATAGACCACGCTCTGTAGTGCCACAGCTGGACACTTAAGAGTCCATGGGCATGGACACACTGAACAGCTGTGTTGGTACTACTACCTCAGCCATCCATCCTGGCCATGGTGAAGATACAGTTCAGCTGCTGAATGGCTGCAGCTTGCCAGCCTGGGCCGTTCACAAAACCAGGCTCCGTTAACATGGACATGTCGCGTGAGCTGAGGTATCAGTGGCCAAGCAGATAGATAAGCAGAACGGTAGGTCACTCCTGCTTGTGGATCGGAGCGCACAGCGACCACACTTGTAGCTAGCTGGAGCACGTCATGCTTCCTAGCAGGGCTTCGACTTGCAGAATTAACTTTACTCAGGAGAAAAATATGCCAGATTCTGGCCTTTGAAGATTTCGGTAAACTTCTTTTTCAGGGAAAAAATAGTTACCAACTGGGATTTTTCATGAGTTGACTGCTTTTCAAAGATCTCTGTGAAAGGGGCTTGGTTAAGGGCATTGCTGGGGGAAACCAATTATAATTTTCAAATATGTTAGACTTAAATAAACATTTAATTAAAATAAGACCAGCTTTTTCAGCCATTGCCTGTCTTCTTCTGTTTGTAGAATTGGGGAGTTCTGGGGAATTCCTGATACTACATATTTTTTGACAGCATCAGCAAACTTTCCAAACTAACCTTCAGTACTTCCTTTCCTTTCTCTTCCCTCCTTCCCTCTCTACTCCTTCTCTCAGACACATTAACCTATTTTTTAGTCTCTTAATTTTCTGTTTTCCCCAATTTCTTGAAATCTCTGATTTTGTTCTAACCTTCCCCTCCTTGCCCATTACTCCCTGGTCCCTTTTCCATGGTTTTTTCTTCCCCACTCCCTCTTTCCCCAGCCCAACTGTACCTCACCACAACCTGGGTTATCTCCACAATACCCCCTGCCTAATGATGGAGATGAATACCCTGAAACATCAGCTTCCAGCAGCTGCGAGTCAGGAGGGTACATATTACATGACTTTTCATCCCCTTCCTGATTTTACGTCATTCTTCAAATATCTCTCTGCCTTTGGTAGTACCAAGAGACGTAGCTGGGCTAGCAAGAAGAATAATGAAAAGAGAAGATGATTTTTGTCACTTGTTGAGCAGCTCCAAACTGCTGCTAGGCAGCCCAGGAAGACCTGCAGGGAGAGGGGGGTGGCAGAGGGCCAGAGCCAGGGCTGTGGGAGGGGGGCACCACCTGAGTGACATGCAGCATACGAAAATCTGTTTCCACTAAGGTATCGTAACGTTGCATTTATGGCACTATCAGCATTATAACCACAACAGAGCATGCAACTTTATATGCCGAGTGTGAGTCTTTGCAGTTATTAAAATCTGTAAATATTTTCAATAAAAGCAAAGGGAAAATATTGACCACATGATTTTTTTCTTTCAAAACCATCCAACTGATACTCTTTTGCCCCAGGTTTAAAGTTTCCCCACCCTCCAATACAATTTGATTTCAGATTATCCTGCTTTTTCTTCACCTTTTTTTCCCCTCTTCCTCAAGGACTTCCAACGCTTAAGTGTGCTTGCTTGGTGGGACATGATTAAGGAGCACGATACTGCATTGAGATAAAGTAAATGTAAACAGTATTATCATGCCTATTTTGCAGGGTGACAAGGTATTGTGCAGTAGCTGGTGACATTGGCTGCTATTAGACAGGCATTAATGGAATAAATTGTGACTATTTTTTACATATCTTCAACAATACAGAAAAACCCACAACAGTTTAGCAAACATGGGCTGCAAATACACATACCAATACGCAATACCAACTGCAAACAAATGAACAAAATATAGCTTTACCCACTCCTATAGCTTTGTTAGAGTTATGGCATAATTTGCAAAACAAAAAATAATAATTAAAATAACCCAATAAAACCCTCCAATCATATTTAAAAGAATGTGACTGAATTCTTATGTACAATTCTCACACAGGTTTCTGCTCAGACTTGTATTTCTCCTGCTCCATGCTAAACACAAAACATTATTTCTCTTTGCTTTTTTTCAAGTATGTAAAATGTACAACAAAATGCTGTAAACTTTGCCTGTCAAGCTTATCTTCTAGGCTTTTCTAACTTTTAAATGTTTGATCTCATAAATCTGTTTTACCATTAATCGCAGCATTCTCTATCCTTGTAGTGTAATTAAAGTTTTGGAGACATTTTGCTTTACATCTGTGGGTATTCTGTGAAGAGCTATCCCTTTTCCACTTGTCAATTCATTCTCAGAAGCAGAAGATCTTTTTAAATTTTCATAGCCTAGAAAAGTTACTCCAGGAAGATTCAGCAGACTGAGGATTCAGTGACAGCCAAAATTAATCTGGATCAGGTGAGGAGGTGTTTTCAGAGTCACACCATGATAGCCAGCCTGCTTACAAATTCTGTTTCAGCTGTGAGCAGGCTTTTCAGACTAGAGGCATTTTAAAAACGAAGAAAATATTTAGATCCTCCTGAAGATATGCGGTTTCTAGATACCAAGAAAAAAATGTAAAAACACATTCAAAGTAACAAGTTCCTTTGCCGGTTAAAGTTCTTGAACAGAACTGGAAAGATAAGCCCAGGGGCAGATCACATTCAATGTCTTTGGTGTCATGGATTTCCTAATGGTGCTCTGAATTTGGGAAAACAAATAGTTGCTTGATTGGAGGTTAGGCTGCAAGCACCTTTCTCTTCATTTTCATACAGACACAAAGATTCTGTAAAAATCCCAATTTGATGATAATCTTTTAGCAGGTGTATGTTTAGCCATAATAAAGACAAACAAAACAAACCAAAATACTTTTCATTAATCTTCTCCACATCATAAGACAACTACCAGTTTCTACATAGCTCCTGTCCCTCTGATAAGGATTAGATTCTGCCATCTGTTAAAATACAAAATGTAATGTAGTTTAAAACCTCTACAAGAACAAGACATGGAGCGTAATTCCTGTGTTTCAGTTTCAAAGGTAAATCAATCTATAATCAATGTGGGGATTTTAGTCACATTCACAGCTTTTCAACTGAATGAAAGCAATCATTTAATTTTTCTCTGCTTTCTAGGCACCATTAAAATACAGATTCAGTGTTCTGTAAATGAAATAAAATTATTTATTATACCTATTAATATACATATGCATTATGAGGAATTGCACGTATTGGTTATTACATAGTACAGATGAATCACTAAGTACTTAATATATCGTATGAGGTTTTCACCTATGGAAAATAATCCAATACATGGCATTTATCAAACTACAGAAATTTGATACACCAAGCGTGTCTGAAAGTGTCTGTCCTGTCTGATCAAATCACTAAATTAATGATGCAATCATGTAAAACATCTCCTTCTAGTTAAAATTTTCATCATAACTTAATGGACATTTTATGTGTCATGTCCATCATTTAGAGGGGTAATTTCCATACAGGTCATAAAAAAAACCCCCACAACATTTCTCCCGTATTTAGTAATACAGGTCTTCATCTCACATCGTCTACTCCTTGCTTCTAGGAATTCATGTACGTGAGCAAAGAATGACAGCCTTACAGTATTTTTAAAACTCTAAACGCCTGCTCCAATGTAACGAATTAATAGACAGTGGGATTTGCTATATCTTAAAATATGAATAAAGACACAGAACACTGTCTGAGGAATTAGACTTTGTAAGCCATGTGTTTCTCTGATTTTTATATCTTTCAGTTTTGTCATAAAAGTTCAGAGCGTATTACACCCATCTCTGAGGATGTGTTTTGTTTAGCTCTTAAGTGTCTGCATTCATATTTCACTTACAGCACTTCTGAAAAATACTGCCTTCAGCAATCTGAGCGCAGCCACAGCAGAGGGGAGGCTTCAACAGCAGCACTGGGAGTTTACCTTGACTACCCCACGGCATTTCAGTTCTCATCAGTCAGGAGATACCCCTAACCTGTCCCGCAACATTTTTGATGTGTCGTCCAAAGTTGTAAATGACACTACTATTTGTGAGACAGGGCTTTTAGGTGGTGAACACTGTGTTAAGAACTACAAAACTGTCTTTATCTATTAATGGCTTCACTTGTTGCCAAACTGCACTAAATTTGCACTAAATTCTGACTGCTGGCAGCAAAGCATCTCAGCCAATGCTAACGTGACTCTAGGATTTTGTCCTTAAAAGAAAAGGCGACGTTGGCTAAGTTTTGTCTTAGGCATGTGCGGTAGTGGCAGATGTTCTTGGCAATTTTTAAATGAGCTCCAGATGGTAGCTTAGAAGTTTGACCTTAAACATTTTCTAACCTTCAGCTCTAATTTTTAAATGAGGAGATGTGTAGAAGCATGGTTTGTTCAGTTTTACTCCTGGATTTAGACTGAAGATAAAATGATGAGGTTCATCAAGAAGATGGATGATGATATTATCTTGTCTTGAATTCATCGCAAGTGAAGTTTGACGGAATCATCTGTTCACCATTATCTATAAAAAGATTTTAAGGGGAAAGAAATAGCCTGGTAATTTTGTTCTTTTTAGTCCTCATAGAAACTAAAGAAAACCAATTTTCTGTTCGAATCTTTTATTCATTGTCTGATAAAATTTCATCTATTTATGCAGATTGTTTTCTGCTAGGCTGCTCAGAGTAAACCCTAACTTGATGTGTTTATCCTAACAGAGAACAGACCAGTCAGCTCTCAGATTTAAAGAACTCTCTTAATTTGCTTTCTTCTTCAAAAGATAATGTACATATTTTTAGATCATTTACTACTCTTAGAGTAATCACCAGATAGTTTGCCAGAGACTTCAAGAAAGTTAATCTCCCCGGGAAGCTTTATAATTTAGAAAATAACATCTAAAAGCATTACATTCTCCTGCCTACTGGAATTATTCTCTACGTGCAGAGTTAAAGGAGGATAACTCATTGTTCATTTCCTCATTAGAAAAGAAAACAACCTTGCATTGCAGTAAAACGTCCGTTTGCCACTTCCAGAATGGATATATGTAGTAAGTGGGTGATTTTGAATGCACAATAGGCAGATGCTATAAAATCATTGTCTGATTTTAAATTAATTAGTTTTCTCCATTAATTCTTCTTGCTCTAACACAACCACAATTCCACCACTTACACTGAAAGTTATACTCTGAAGTCGCATTCCTTCGAGCAGAGAGCAGGTAATAGCCCATCTCAGAAGGGCAGCAGGCACAGGGCAGGAGCCGGGTCTTTTTGGGGCACGGGGCAAGGGCAGAGCTGTGGGGACACACTGCAGCTGGGCTCTGCACACCCTGCTCCCCTCCCATGGGAATGATGGTGGTGGGAGAGGACGGGACCGTGCCCACGCCTCACCCCAACATGGGCTTGAAATAAATACATCCATGAACAGGACTCCAGGGTACGACTGCGCCTGGTAGGTTAGACATATTCGTAATAATAAAAGTATCAGGTATGGTCTGGACGTGGAGATATCCTACTGCTTCAGACACATTTGGCACCAGAACTGCTGCACCCAAAGCAATGAACTTCAGAAGGAAGAAAACGACGTCTGAAGACAGCCTGTCTGTAGAATATGGGCCGTCAGTTGTAAAGCACTTCTAGGTGCTTTTGGATGAAAACATCTCTGGAAATATTGACTTGGAAATATTTAAAGGCTGCCATTGATCATATCTTTGATCTATAGATAATTCAAGAAAATAAGATCTAATCACATATCTTATTAAAGCTGATGAATGTAATCAGCAGCTTTCAGCCTGACTGAATATTGAATGCTCCTTTATATAGCTATAACTCAAAAGAGTAGGGAGCCATTGCCCAAGGTAAATGGAAATAAAACCACGAGGCTGAAAAGGATTCCCTGAAGTTAATTGTAAAATAGTCAGGCTGTGGTATTGATTTACGCAAATGCCTGTGCCTGTATGCAGGGCAGGCAGGCTGGAGGACCGACCACCGCGGGAGCGACCCCGGGAGCAGACAAGGAGGCATGGGGACAGCCCCAGCTGGATGACACAGGCACCTCGCTGCCCGTCACCCTGGCCCCGAGGCTTCAGGGTGCGAAGGCGGACCCACAATACACAAGCGGTGCCTGGATGAGTAATCCGTGTCGCTCCCCCACGGACACACACTCGGGCTGCAGCCAAATATTTCCAAAGCGCACAGATCTAAAATCTATAGTGATACTTTTTGCTGTTAGTTGTTACTACGCTTCACACACTGCCTGGTTGTTGATGGGGTACCCTGCCCCATACACGAAGTAAGGAGTCCCTGCACAAGTATACAACCAGCGCCAATATGACTTACCTATCTTTAGTACATATTACTCGTATTTTGGAGAGTGCACATGGAAGATTTTCATTACTTTGATGCAATACAGGGAAAGTGAATTTTTGTTCGAAAATACTAACTTGTACAATCAATTTGTACAACCAAATCCTGGTTTGCTAGAGACGTACTCATCAGTGGGTTCAGCCAAACAAAGCAACTGTTCTTTCCTGCCTGTTGTCCCCAGAGACATCATGACATGCAGCCCAAGGCCGGCTGACCACTCCGGGCAAGTGCAGCACAAGCTGAGGTGAGTTTGGCCTATGCAGGGGGGAGGAAAAGCAGTTTCCTTCTTTTTAAAGTTGCTGTAGAATGGAAGTTTTTATATCAATAATCATGACGAATTCATTAAACGTAATTTGAAACCAGCCCAGTACAAAATTGTCCAGAAGTCTGTTAAAATCGATGTAACTATGGAGTGAGTAATTAGAATTCAATCAGCAGGGAAAGCTGCTGATTCTTAAGACAGAGAAATCAATATATAGTTTGGCAGAAATCATAAATTGTAATGGCTACATTCAGAAGGCAACCTGATTTATACTTTTAAGATTACAAATCGGTTATATCCTATACTGCCGCTGTGGGTCTGTACCCAGTGCACACGGCGCTTTCACTCGCTGTACTTACATTTTTTTCCTTGATCATGGAAATTTGACTCATGATAAGCAATTTTAACATTTCGATCAACTTAGGAAAAACGTCAATTTGTTTTAAAAAAAGAAGCAGACAGAGACAGCTTTCTTCATGCAAACAAAAAAAAAAATCACTCAGGCAGACCACTTTGATACTTATGCTAACCATTAGGGTAAATATAAAATTTACTCTGAAGATGTCATCTCACAAAAATTGTTCCGTTAGTATTTCAGGGATCTGGAGACCCTTCTGTGATAAAGCTGCATAAGGTTCTATAATGGTCTTAGAGGTGTGGAGATGGTAGCTGAAATTGTACCACCTCATGGTAGAAACTTGGGTGTTTGAAGAAAGAAATTGGAACTTAAGTACAAAGTGTGCAACTTCTGATGCTGTTAAAACAACCTTCTGAGATTTCAGGGAGAATGTCTTCACAAGCGGATGTTTGCATTAAGGCTTCACAGCGAAGCTTTGACACAAACTTTGACACAAGCTTCTGTGTTTTATTTTTGGTTTTTAACACAGAAAAACAATGTGATATCTATGCAAATATGCTGTGATACCTATCTTAAGCCATCTCATCAAAGGTGAGCATTAATAAATTTAAGAGGCTTTCTGAGCAAGGACCACCAATTTCCACTGCTGAAGTTCAGCTCTGGAGTACAAGAGAAAAGCAAACAAACTTTCTGGAATAAAATAAGCGGAAAAGAGATGAGAGAAGAGAGTGACAGGCAGTTTGCTGACCTAAAAATATGCTAAATAATACATTTTATTTCTGTGATCTGTAGGCAATCCTCAGTTCATCCACACATGGTCTTGCTTATAAAACAAAAAAATCCATTTCTCAATCCTGCAAGCTAAGCTTAGCAGCTACTCCATCTGTTGAGATATAGTAGCAGGCAGAAGTCGTACTCTATTGCTGGGTGTTATTTGTATCCTGGGTACAGTGCGAGGTTATAATTGCAAGCAGTGACCTCCTTTTCGGCCGCCTGCATGGGGATTTGTACCCGAGACCTCCAGACCGAGACATTTTGTAGCTGGGGACTGCCGACGTTCTTTTGTTTCCTGGGGACAGGGAAAAAAAAAGATCAGTGGGTTGAAAGTGGGTCCTGCATTTCTATCCTGGGCTGGTCAAGTCTTGCTTTCCTTTAGGCCGGAATACAAAGCCTCACTCCTTTGCAACTCATCAGTCTCCTATTCAGGTCAACTGCGTGACTAGAGGCTGGTCTGTGCAATCACAGGAAGTTATTGCTGATCCCGGGATGCCCTGGTTTGGCATTAAGAATAAACCATTTTAATAATCTAGTGTAAATCTCAGTTTTGTGCATGTCTTCAGCTCTATCCTGCAGAGAAGCTCTTAAACTCTTTATGAGTCTCTGCCATTTAATATTATGCTAGATAGGCTCAGCTTGCAAAAAGGAAAGTACGTTGGCACCAGGCTTTCTTTTTTTATCACTGCTAAATATCAGGCTGGCAAGACTGATAATCTTCCCTGATTACTTACTTCACGTTTTATTAGAACATGTTCCTGCATTCATTCAGATATTTAATTTCACTATTGATGGCTGCTTCCTAAAACATAAACAATTCTGTCTTGGTTTGAAAAAAGGTTTATATGATATCCAATAATTGCCTTAAGTGACAGCAACCACCATTACTAGCTCAGTGCATTCTCCAAGGTTACTGGACTCAAGAGCATTTTCAACTACTAATTGTTTTTCTTCATGCTTCTTTGTTTTTCCCTTGGTCTGATAATTAATTTCTTCATTCCTTCCTCAGGTTTTCATGTTCACACACTAATTTTCTTCCTCAAGCTCCTGGAATGTTTTTGTGTACCTTAACCTTCGGATAGAGCTTCCATCCTCCTGAGCATGCACCCATTTCTTACGTGGGGCTCTGCTAAACGAGGTAACTCTAGACCTGCCTCAGAAGAGTCCCTGCAGATTTACACAGGTATGGCTAAATGTGGGGTTAGTCATTTACAGATAAAATACCTTTTCCCTTGCAATTCCTCCAAGCACGTAGCATTTAATTGCTCCAGACTTTTTGCACCGGCTTCTTGGCTGTCCACTGTCTTGTCAGAGAAAGCCTGAGGAGCTGCTCTTTCATTGTTTGAGCAAGGGATGGACAACAGCTGAGGGAATTTCTGAATAATAATAGCATCACCGGGACTTACACTCCCTCTGAGAAATGGTCCCGTAAGAAACAGATAAAAATCTAGATGTGCTTGAATGGGAAGAAGCAAGGAACTACAGTGGCTGTCAGACTCTGTGGAAATGATGACTCAGCTTCTATGAATACAAGGCAGGGCGCTGGCTTGGGTGATGAGAGTGAGCCACAGCCACCATTACCTTCAGGACTCTCAACCCAAAGTTTTTGGCAGCATTACCATGACAGTTACTCATGCTCACGCAGGACAGCACGGACATGCCAGAACAAAATGTGTTACCCGTGCCCATCAGAAGCTGTAAGTTGGCAATAGCATCTCAACCTCACTGCACCGTACGCAGCTACTTCTGCTGTGACATGCGTTTCCCCATGGGTTTGCAACAGCCATGTGTAAATGCAAATATTTACACTGATTTACAAGATCACTGTATACGGTGGAAATCAGAAATGTAGAAGTTGTTGACCTGCTCTGATCCATCATTAATATAATCTCAAATGAAAAAGTGTGCACTCCTGAAATACAGGATATTTCATTATTTCATTTAGAAGAAAATTTCATGTTATGGAGCATCAGTCTTTGTGGGCCTGTTGACAAGAAGAAAGCCATTCTGTCTGAATTTTCAACCTACCCATACACCCAAAGCTACTGTACATTGAAAGGATGGAGAACTCATTTTATCGGTACACTTGAATATATTAAATTGCATGAAGTTGATATTGCAGCTTTTCCTATCAAATTATCCCATTTTTTGGAGGTGGTGGTGATGAAGGTAATGGTTGTGGTTCTGGCTTTCTAACACTAGGATATGGTAAAAAAAAAAGACTTTATTGAAGTAGAAAGTGTGATAGTAACAATGCATAAACGAAAAAGGATGCTCAGGGGCAACTGTAATACCTGAAAGGTGTTGTAAATCATTTATTGAAAATGGCCAGGTTTCACACTACCATCATCTCCTTAAAGGATTGCATTCAGCCCTCTTTGATGGCTTGGAAGTCTCTTTTTCTATATAATGTAATCTTTACAGGCAGCTGCTAGAGAATGCAGCGTAATGAAGGCAGGTGATGAATACAAGATACATTTGTGTCATAAGGTGAATTTCATACATTTTATTTGAAGTTGATCCATCAGTTGCAAACCACGATCTGATGTAGTTAAACAAGAGACCCCATTTTGCTGGAAGGGTGGCAGAATGGAAATCACATCTATAGCCTGCAGCCCCAGAATAGTAATTACAGCACTATGGGAACGCTTGTGGGGGACAAGGAGACCTGAGCAAGTGCTGCTAACTCATTCGCTCTGACCTTCTATAGAGAATACCTCGTCCTTATATTAGAAAAATAAAACGTATTCTAAAAGCATGTTTGCAGATACTTGAACAGAAAAGATGATCTGAGGACAAACTGCCTCCTGTCTCATTTGCTAAATATCATTTACCTTCTTTGCTAAAACATGTCTCCTCTCCTCCTCCTTATCTCCTGCCCCCCTCCAAGTCAATTGGCAGTTGGTGATAGTAAGACTGGTGATTCACTCGGAGCCTGAATTTTTCCATCTTGTTAGTCCCTGCTGATGGTTTTGGGGCAGTGCTCCATAAAATCTGTTGTTTCACAGCTGGCAGGTAGCAGCTGGCTAGTTACCCCACCTGGAAGAAAGGATGTGGCAGTAATTTTCTGCAAGTCCTGTGGTGTGAAAAGAGCAATCACAGGTGAAAACTGTGAGTGGCCCAGGCTGCAGACACAATAGGGACTGAGTTTCGTGTTGTGGAGCTCTGGACTTCTAGGTTAATAAACCCAAACTGCAGTGAGAGAATGTATTTGGTTCTGTGCGGCATATGGACCTCTGACAGCAGGGTGTCAATGGGATTTGCTGATAATGGTTTCCCTGTGAGATACCTAAGCTATAGGATTTTTTAACAGCAGATGATCCCGAAAATCCTGATTATTTCCATTTATTTGCTTTTGAACATACAGCTTGGCAGTCAGTCTTATTTCACTGACACAAGCCACAACTCTGCGCCTAACACCAGTTTGATGCCTGTGAAAGAGATTAAGGAAAATAAACAAAAAAATCCTGCTACTGTAATTCACTGTTGGAAGTTTCAATGGGTTTCATAAGGTCAGTTCTTTTCAGATGGCCTGCACATTTGAAACATAGGAACATAAAAATATATTTATAAATCAAAACAGTACACAACATCATGTAAGTGTGTAGACTTAAACATGTGTTGGCTTAACATATATGATCAAAAAATAGTTTAAGAAACCTCTAGTTGGAAAAAGTGGTCAATGACAACCCACAAATGTTAGATTAAGGATGCTGGGTATGTACAGGGCCCACATTTCTTGCAGTTCCTTCTCCTGTCTAACATTCAACTTAAAAAATCTTTCAGCTTCTACTGACCAAGAACTTTGCAGTTTATAAACACAATAAATAGTTTTATTTGTGCGTTAGTTAGAATCATAGAACATCCTGAGCTGGAAGGGCCCCGGAAGGATCACTGAGTCCAACTCCTGGCTCCACACAGGACCAGCCCAATCAGAGCAGATGACTGAGAGCATCGTCCAGACGCTGCTTGAACTCAGCCAAGCTTGGTGCGGTGACCACTGCCCTGGGGAGCCTGTTCCAGGGCCCGACCACCCTCTCGGTGAAGAACCTTTTCCTGATCTCCAGCCTAACCCTCCCCTGTCGCAGCTTCATGCCATTCCCTCGGGTTCTATCACTGGACACCAGAGGGAGAAGACCTGCGTTTGCCCCTTCACTGCCGCTCGTGTGGAAGCTGTAGTTCTACAAGTTCTGTCAAATATTTGCCACGATCACTGGTAAAGCTTTCCTACACGATATATTTTGTACCTAAGCATTTTGCTTTAAAGGGATAATTATGAAGTAAAGCATTTATTTGTAAAGTAAACAAAAGAATAACAGGCTGCTTTGTTTATTCTTTAGCTGTTTTCCCATGGTAATTAACATAATCCTGAAAATTACAAAATAAGAAAGACATTTACGTTTTTCCATTTCCAAAATTTGATTAAATTCCCAAGCACACATTTTTTTTAAAAAAAACTGAAAATAAACAAATACAATCATTTCATTTGTGAAGCCCAGATCAGGTGTGTACTAGGAAAGGCACTTGAGACTATGTTCCATTGGTTGCTAACAAATCCTTAATTGCGCACATATATACGTTTTCCTACATAAAAATGAACCCCAAAATTATTTTAGATTCTCTCATTGATGGGGTGATAGAACACACTCCCCTCTACAGATGTGGAATAACAATGTCTAGCAGTGAAAGCCCTGCATGAGCGTACTTATGGAAGTTCATAATCTATCCCAAGTTAATTATCAAATATTCTTAAATGTCATTAAAAAACCGGAGAGATGGAAAAATATGATACCATCTGGAAAAGGTGAGTTCAATAGTCACAAATCTAAAGAAAGTCCTGGCCAGGAGAACGGGTCATTTAAAGCATCGTTGAGAAAACCACCTTTGTTCAGTAGGTTACAATGGGACAGAAACAGAAAGAAGGTGGCTTACACTGAATTCATGAATGAGCTAAATTCATTGCGGCATTCAAACATAGGGTAAAGGATGATTGCTTCTGATTAAGGAAACAATCTGCTCTGGGTAGTGGTTTCCTTAGTAGGAAGCAATGACTTACCATGTAACAAGTTACCACAGGGAAGGTAGTGACCTATTCTGTGTCCTCTGGGAAAAGAACAAGAAGAAAAGGGCATGAAAGCAATGAGGGAAAACTAGATAGGTTGTGAGGACAAGTTTCCTAAAACTAAAGAAAAACTTTCCTGAGAAACCTAGTACTAGAAAGAATTAAGCCAAATCTTGGAGAGCATGGTTTATATTCAGTCGAGCTGAGCCAAGGGAAATTAGCAGGAAGCCTGTGAGATGTGTTAGGATTTTAAGATCCTGGGGCTCCATCATGGTGTTCACTTACACTTTCTTGTACAGCATTCTGTAGCAGCAGAGCCTGAAGGCAGGAAATACACTGTGGGTGTGTGACAGGAGGGAAATCCCCTCGGCTAGAGAACTTTCTGCCATTACCCCTGTTTCCAGAATAGCTCCAAGCCTAGTTCCCAGCCTGAGCTGAAACAATTCTTCCAGATCTCTTCTTCGAACAGTCCAACATTAGAGTCATATTTAGTTTTCCCAGGCTACTCTTCCTTTTAGCCTGAAAAGCTATGCACTTTAGTGTTTGGAAAGCTTGATTATGCTACTATGAAGATACAGAGTTTAATTGCCCATGCATGCTGCTGACTCCCAAATCCATCTCTTCTCTCAGTCTTAACTAAGAGCTTTTAATATGTGAGGATGTTCCCAGAACCAGGAGCACACATAATTCCAAACAATGATTCGACTGGGAGGAGGGATGAGAAAACGAGATGTGCAGCTTTATCCACCCAGCTAGATCTCATGCAAAACAGCACCACATGATGGTCCATCAAATACTGTCAACAGATCTAGCTACATTAGCATAGTAATTAGACTAAAAGTTTATAGCTAAAAGAAAACAGCCCACCAGAGCAATCACCGTTGTCTCAGTGTAATATCTTTGTCTAAAAACCCAGCTGTGAGAATATTTTTGGCAGAAAACAGGCAATAATAAGCCCTTCTTGGTTATGCCCCCTCAAAAGCTCTCTTTTATATGTATCTCAACTTTTAGCTGAAGGGAAGTACGTGATAAGCAGTGAAATTGCTTCCAAGTCTTAGGCTAGCCAGCATGCAACTTACACCCATTTGACCTCATTTTCCTTATACTGCCCTTGTAATAATACCTTGCGGAGCTGCATAGGATGGTACTGACATTTGGCCATAGGTGAACTACGTGATGACCAAACACTTGGGACTAATGCCCACACTATATTTAAGAAAAATAATAAAATATCTGTGGTTTTCTTTCTGTCTCTCTCCTACTATACAGTGTCTAGTTGTCAGTCTGCCTAGTCTTTATTCTACTTTCCACCCTCATTTGCCCTAGAATTTCTCAGTAACTTCTCTTTTTCTGGCACGTATGAATACCCTAATGTTACAATTTGCTCAATGTTTGAATCCTGGCTGTCAGAATGGGTTCAAAATACGTCCATTGGTCTTAATAAGCAATGCAAACATTGAACATGTAGTACAATGCTGACACTGGCTAAGCAAACTATATACTGTTTTATTTCATTCAATCCTCCTTTATCTGTGCTTCAGGGCAGCTGCCAGACTGTCATGTCACCGTATTTCTGCTTTTTATTCCAGGTATTTTAGGATGGAAAGGGAACCATAACACTGGAATTACATACTTAATGGTATAGTGTCTTGTTTCAACAGATTGTGAATCGCTTTGGAGGCACACTCAGTTTCATGTATCAGTTCATTTCTCTGCCGATTTATATAGACAGCTTGTCAACAGATGTTGAATCAGTGCAAAACTTCCTCCTATCAAGAGTGCTGTTGGGAGTAAGAGAATTTTGTTTCTCACATTCAGGGGATGTGTAGAGACCAAAGCATGATATTCAGATTTTGCTTCTCTGACATTTAGTGGTTATGTAAAAGATAGTAAAATTGCTCTAAGAAAGGTTTCAGTGTTTGGTTTGGTTTTTTTTTTATGTCTGTGTAATGCCTAAGAGCAGTCAGCCATAGCTGAGAAATACAGACCCCACAGTAAGGATGGAGATGGTCTGCAAATGTCTCTTCAATCAAAATTGAAAGACAAGCATGAAGAACATATTGTTCAGGATCTACAAGAATGTCTTTAAAGCATTTAAATCAAGAAGTTAAGAAATTCATAATTAATTTTGTGTGAATACCACGTTGCCAATAACTGAAACACCAAAGTAACTGTCTCCCAATTAGGGACTTCATTACAATAGGCTGTTCTTATCCAGGAGTACCATATTCAAGCATTATTTAGCAGAACAAAGAGAAATGCTTCCCCTTCTCTAGAACTAAGTGAACTAGAAATTACAATGTTGCCTAGCTTTTACAAACACTCTTCAAAAAGCCAGGAAGAACAGACTTTCTTTGGAATTTTGTCATGAAAATGACAAAGGGGAACTTCCTCCTTGTTTTACAAAACACATTTCAACAGAAAGCCTTCTTATGCTAGTTAAGGACCTCGTTCATTCATTTGCAGTCTGACATTCTGTAGTAGGGTAGCTGTCTTAAATCTTGTTGTTGGAGTGAGACGAGCCTTTTTTGGTGAAAGTATGACCTCCTGATTTTTGGATGGGCTGTTCAGGAGGACAGCATAGGATAACTCACACAGGATGGGACCACAGGAAGCCTGTAGTCCAACCTCCAGCACACGACTGTCAGCCAGGGGGTCAGTCCAGGTTGCTCAGGGCTTTATCCAGTCTTGTCTTGAAAAACTCCAGGCATGCAGCCTGCAAAACTGGATCTCAGATGTAAATGCATCATAGAATAGCATAAGAACATACATACATCCTGCTCACCCAGTGCTCAGGCAGTAGGAGCAAAAGAAGGGGAGCTAATCTTAACCTTCCCATTTCCACCTGCGAGTGGAAGCCCTCGCTGGCCTTTTAAATACAGCATGAATCCACATTTTCAGAAAATCAATTTTCAGGACATCCTGAGGCTTCTTCCAGCCCTGCAGCACTTGACAGGGTAGTAGCTGTCATTTGTAGAACATTTTAGAATAGGAGGAAGATAACACAGAAACCTTCACAAAAAAAAAAAAAAAAAAAAAGGATTGCAGCTACTGTTTTCTTTTGGCCATCTTTTGAGACAGAAGCCCATTAGAATAAAATAGCTTCACAGTTAACTCATTGAAGTGTTTAAGTCAAGTTGGGTTTGTTTTTAGAGACTTCTTGAAAACGAAACTCTGTAAAAGCTGAAGAACAGACACTTTGAACTGCCTAATATTTTTGAATGAGCAAACAACTTGCTTAGAAAGGCTTTGATAATTACCCCAGCATGCCAGTTACTGAGCAAATGAATTCTATACCAAATTCCTAGCAGTTTTTTTAAAGAAACAAGTAAATGCCTCATAGCAATGCTTAGTAGTGGCAAATTTTAGCCTCCTAACTGAGAAAAAGAGCATGTTGTAGGTGGTGTATTTCTAGCTAATTAGCTGAAAATTAAAAAAGCTCAAGGAAATAAAATGAAACTACTTGCTGAACAGTTTATGCCCTGGAGAAAAAGACACCTTCATAATGATAAAATGCTTTTAATCACCAAAGGTTTGTCTAATCGCCTCTATATTGATATACAACACACAGCACTGAAACTGTGCTAGTGTGGTCCGTCCCAAAAATTCACTGCAGTAAATGATAACGGTGCTTGGAATGAATTTGCCTAATCTAAAAAACTTCTGAAGATTTAATCCTTCCCCTTTGGAAAAGAATCAGGCCAAACAGGCACAGTTTTGTCATAGCTGCTACTTGAGTCATGGTTTTCATATTAATTTTTTTTCTTTAAACATAAGAATCTGGACTTCTGACTCCTTAAAATGTGTCTATCTGTGTAGGTAGCTGAGCTAGCTCTGCTGTAAAACTTTGAAAAGTGTCAAATGGAAACCTGGGCTGCATGGAAAGTTCAGCAAGAGTGAGGGATTTCCTAACAGCTCACGTGTTTTCTGCCCCACCTCTCGTGGAGGAACGGTCCTCAGCCTCCACAGGATTTTAGGGGACTTACACAATGTGCACGAGCAGCCCACAGAGAAGCATGAGAAGTTCTGAGCATGGGTAACTGCGACCTACCCTCCACACCAAACTTGTCTCCATGGCTGTCGCAGCTAAGCCAAGCTGAAAATCTACACAGAAAACGTGCTTTAAGAGCCTAAGTTGGTCTTACTGTAAAGGAGGTTTATTTCAGTGAATTGACCTGTAATTTTTGTCATGTTTCAGTACCAATTCATGACCTGTATCTTTCTTCTCTAATTGCACTGACGACTCCTGTTACTGCAAGGAGGTATCACCACCCAGCTGCTGCTTTGCTGCTTTCAGAAGATGACTCTGCTACTCTAACCATCGCGCTGCTTGTCTACCAGAAGTCATAGGAAACATGCAGAAACCTGCCAAGAATAGGGTTTCTGATGCAGGCACTGGCTCCGTACCAACCCCGCTGACACAGACAGACTGCCGCCACCCTTTTGTAATTCATTTCTTTTTTGCTACATGTCAGGCTTCAGAAGGTGCTGATTGCATTTACGTAGTTTACGAGCTTCCTAATCCAGTGTCTAATTTCACCTGCATGTTGAATTTTTAATCTTGTAAAGATTCTAAAATCCATAGCTGGAATATGCCCTCTGCACTGGAAGAACTTGTGGTGAAACCCGTATTATATAAGCTAGATGAATGGGAGGTTTTTTATTAAGTTGTAAAACAAGACTTGGCTTTATCCCAAAGCAATTAATTTATTCCTTTAACTGAATTAAAAAAAAAAAACAACAAAAACAAGGTATCTGATCTTTTCAGTGTTATATATAACTTTAATCAGTTGATGGGTAAAGCCAGAGTAGATCAATCTGAAGAAATATGTTTGCAGCATGTACTTATTGAGTGAAATTAAATCTACAACACTCGGAAGGTTAATCTGTATATCCTTATTAGAAGCTTCAGTGACCTTCATTACAATCTTCTGAGTGTATTACCTCAGGAAACTAAAATTCAGTAGGCACGTTGTTTTTCTCTAAAATCTCACTGGCCATAGGGGACTAATAGATCTGTAATTTAAATCTGAGGCTGCATTTTTTTGTTAGGGCATATGGTTATCATAGTATCACATGCCTGCTGGCTATGAAAGGGGAAACGTGCTCAACTCTTGTGAAACAGTAAGCAACTGGCATGTTCTGCTGTTAAACCTACTTCTTTCCCTTCTTCCTCCCCTTTTTTTTCTACTAGAGAGCCAGACATGCTGCAAGTGTGAAGGAGAGTCTTTACTCACCAGAACTTTAAAAGTGGATCCATGGCTGGCTTTAAAGGGAAAGAAGGAAAAATCTTTGCTCCCTGGGTCTGCTCTGAGCTGCTAGCCTCTGTAATGAACTGTGTGGCTAGGGAGATCCTTAAATGAGATAAAAGAGAGAAAATTTAGAGCACCCCAGTGAGGCTGTACGTACTCACACAACTCATGCTGAGTGGGAGCAGGATGGCTTAGCGCTCGGATTTGAAATCCATAGGGAACACCCCTGCACGCAGGTCTTGGCTGCCTATGACTGCCTCAGATCCTGGAGCGCTTTTCAATGAACCTGTGTTATCCCCAACATCTAAGCTCTGGTCGGGGTAATTACATTCCACTTAGTTAAACCCCCCCTGAAGTCAGAGCAGCGCACGGCTCTCTGCCGTCTGCTCTGAACCACCGTCTTGAGCTGGTCGGTGATGTTCAGCTTCCCACCAAAGCGGTTGTGCTTTGCTGGTTGGCGAAGTGATCCCTGTGCAATGGCTGTAACAGCGTGAGAGATGATTCAAGACCTGTTAGGGTAAAAGATGTTGTAAAAACATGAAGTGTTACATCACTGCAATTCCAAGAAAGGCCTTATGTCGTGAGTGAGTGGTGGGGCAGTGACACAGGGAGAGTTTCAGAAGTGCGTGCTGGGGTAATTGTAGGGACACAGAACCGCAGTGCAGTGCCTGAAGGGGAGACAGCCGGGTAGGAGTGATTTGAGCACAGCTCTGGAAAGTCAGAACTCCTCTGTGCTTACCCCATTTTAGCAAGGGCTAGAGCTAGTTCTTCAAGGACTCCCTTGAAGAAATGCAAGCAAGGCGATGCGCTGGCTGAGAGAGATAATGTCATTTATCTACACGACTGGTCTATTGTCACAATAAGCTGATAATGTTTGCAAGGCACATTACAGCGCTAATAAGCGCTAACTAAATATTTTTCTCTGTCATCCCATTTCCCACAGACAACAAAGTTTTGACCCTACCTGTTTTAGTCGCTAATTCCAGCCATGACTTGCCTCTACCTGGCAGCTCAGACACATTTATTTGTCAGCACAGGGAGAGCCTACCTCCGGATGTGGAACAGCAAACAAAACCTGTTAGCAAAGGGCTTAATCCCAGGCGCGCTCAGAGGCAGGAACGGAGCGCAGCTCCCGGCGCAACGGCACGGGCTTCGCACACACGGCGGCGGCGGGGCAGGCGG
>VWZZ01004634.1:57540-81448 GCA_013399095.1 Psophia crepitans | reverse complement strand
CGGGAGCGGGAGGAGGCAGCACTGCCACCCCGGTACGTTTAGCGCGGACCGCCCTTGGTCCGCCCTGCCGCGTTCGTGGTAAGGGGGTCCCGCCTCCGGGGCCGGCCGCCGAGGGTCGCTCGGAGAGGGGGGCTGCGCCTCGGGTCGGGCGCCCAGGGCCGCAGGGGGTTGCCAGAAGTTGCGGGGAACGCTGAGCACCCCGCCGCGGCGGCGTGCGAGGCAGCGCTTCGCAAAACCCACCAACTTTTCAGACTCCTCATACACCGCCCTCCCCGCCGCCCTCGTCGTACAACGGGAGTCGGAATTCAGGGCACGTCTCCAAAAATTAAAAAAAAAAAAAAAAAGAAAAGGCTAGCATTGCCTGTGCGTTTTCCAGCAGTGGAGTGAGTGATTGGGGCAGACTGCAAGTCTGCTTGGCATGCCGATAGCACTTCAGTTCGCCGCAGTCAATAAACACGATCGTGTAATTTTAGCACTTTAAATAAGGGAAGACCTTGCTTTGATACAGTCCTTTTCCTAATCGCCCCTGTCCTAAGAGGGAGAAGAAAGTCCACCTCCAATCCTACTAGAAGACTGAGAGCCATCAAGGTGCTGTCTTGCGAGCCCTGTTGCTGTTTAACTTCCCCAAAATCCAGATGCCTCCCGTGGGACTGCTCAGTGCTCCAGGCAGGTAAGAGCGAAGCATGCCAAACCCACCTTTCTCTGCTGAGATGCAGCAGGGCCCTCTGGTCCTCACTGCGAGCTGGTGTGAAGAGTAATGCTTTTTCCTTTTTGAAACGAGGTGTCCTGCTGCTGTAAAAGTAAACCCTTGGTATTGAATATTCTGGTAAACTGGTAAAGTTCCAAACCCATCATTTTCTGTACGCCTGGAGTGTCTTCTCTGCTCTCCTTAAGCAAACAAACTTTTCGTGAGGCCGATTTGTTAACTTGCATTCTCATGGATAGGACACCTCTACATTTATCTGTTGTTAACCCAAACATAGCTTTTGTTTGTTTCTTTATCAGGAATAATTACTAGAACTGCAGCTCTAAACAAACTTGCAAGTGGCTGAGGGTTGCTGCGTGGATTAAAGTACTATTGTCTGAAGCTCAATAGGATTTATGGTTGAGGAGCAGAACCTGGTGAACAGTTGTATTTGCGCTTCTGAGAAGTATTGCAGGTGCTGTAGACCTGGTACCAGTCACCTGGTACGATTCCTATGGAAAGATTTAATGGCATCAGAAACCAATAGATGCTTGTTTTCTAAAGTTAGGCTTGTTTACATCCATTGCTTCAGTAAGAGGAGGGTTGATTTTTTTGTTGGAAATATATTAATAGGATAATGAGGAACTGGTGCCTTTAACAGATTAAAATGGCCAAATGAAATGCAAACCATATTTTCTTTTCCACGTGATTACTTTTGTAAAACATGTTGTATGCTATAAAATGCATTAATAACAAAACATAATTGCTGTAACAATATTGTGGTCTGCTGTGTAACAAGGGAGAGTGAAGCAGAAAAAATGTTAAATATGTGCAGCTTGGCTGAGTGGGAATTTACTTTGGTGATGTTGGTGTTTGGAATTTCCTGATTGCTCTTAAAATTTTAAATTTTTAATTTTTAAGCTCTTTTTTTTTAAAGGGGCTTCATTGTTTCAGGATTTTCTGTGGGTGAGTGAGGGGTGCTCATTTTGTTTAAACAGCTCTCTCCTTTGAAAAGAAATCCCTACATATTTCATACAAATACTTCATTATTTTTGAAACAGAATTCTCTTAATTTGATTTGCAACCTTAGTAGGTAGTAATCCTCTGTTATTGTGTCTTGAGTTACACTTTGATACAACCTCGTTATAAGCAGCTCTTCAGGGGCAGGAGTTGCTGAGGTGTCCGCAGGACTGATGTACCGGTGGGCCTAGATGTGGGGTGTCTCCCTCTTTGGCACCAGGTACTGAAATACTGTCTGAAATGGGGTGAGGGAGAAACTCATCACTGCCCTGCCCTGTCCGTACGCAGCTCCTGTAGTGAGGCCTGCCACATTGTTAACCATTCCTTCCCCGACCCCCCCAGCAGATTCCCATGGACAGGAAAGGCTGCATTATGGGAATTTTGGCTCGATTTGGTTTTTGTTGGTTTGCTTTTGATTTTTGGTTGTTTTTTTTTTTAATTATTATTATTTCTACAAACTTAGCAGCACTGAGTTTGGTTATCTTGATCTCGTTACGCACTTAATTAAAATTTCTCTAAGGACTTTGACTTCACCCAACCATAATACTCAGTGTAACTGGCTGGAGAGAGACAATGGCAAATGTGTGTGTATTCCTAGCAACCGCTGGAATAAACCAGAACGAGGAGTAACACTGCTTGGTATGAGGAACTGTGCAGGCATTGTTAAGAGCTGGAGCTGTGCCTTATGCTAAGTTGTTGTGAAGCTAGAAAGTTGAGATGTGAGCAGTGGAAAAGCGATCCTGGAGGATCATCTACGCATGAAGTAGGACACAGGTGAGAAGTGAGGGAGGAGGGTGGATGTTGAATTGAGAAGATATCCTTGTCTCTTCCCGCTGACTGAGCTGAAAGTAGCCTGGGCCAGTGTCCAGCAGGACATTCCTCGGTGCACAATTTTCTTGCTGTGGTACACCAATGGAGGCATCAGAAAATGTATTGCTGGTTAGGGTAAGGAGGAAAGAAAAAAAACATGTGGGGCTGGAGTAGCTTTCTGTGTCCTTTTTCTCGTTTTGCTTTCATTAATTCAGTTCTGTCTAAGGAGAGGCTGAGTGGGTGGGAATTTGTGGTAACCCACAGTAATAGAAATTCTTTGACCATTATAAAGAGCATCTGTTTTGGTTTTTTTATCAGCATTTTGGTGGCTAACCATTCATCTTGATCATCTTTTTTTTTTTTCAGGTGGAGGGGAATTAAAAAGAAAGGTTTCTAAGTAGTTTGAGGCAATCTAATGTTTTGTTATTATATTTGATTTTTAAACTAAGTGATGGTAACAGTGACAAGGAAATCTTAAGTTAGCCAAACATACTGCGAGCAGATGCATTGGTTTTATCATAGAATCATAGAAGGGTTTGGGTTGAAAGGGATCTTAAAGATCACCTAGTTCCACCTTCCACTGCCATGGGCAGGGACACCCACCACTAGACCAGGTTGACCAAAGCCCCATCCAACCTGGCCTTGAACACTTCCAGGGATGGGGCATCCACAGCTTCTCTGGGCAACCTGTTCCAGTGCCTCATCACCCTCATAGTGAAGAATTTCTCCCTAATATCTAATCTAAATCTACCCTCTTTCAGTTTAAAGCCATTACCCCCTGTCCTATTGCAACAGGACCTACTAAACCATCCCTCTCCAGCTTTTCTGTAGGCCCCCTCTAGGTATTGAAAGGCTGCTGTAACATCTCCTCAGAGCCTTCTCTTCTCCAGGCTGAACAACCCCAACTCTCTCAGCCTGTCCTCACAGGAGAGGTGCTCCAGCCCGCTGATCATCTTCGTGGCCCTCCTCTGGACTTGCTCTAACAGGTCCATGTCCTTCTTATATTGTCTTGAGCCTCATCTTCCCCTACAGTGGCTGGTTCTTCCTTCTTGCAGTCCCTGCCTTTGTCTTCGTGTGGCTAGAGCACTTGGCAGCAAAGACTGAGGCAGTCTTCTCCATATACCAGGTAACCAGGTCTCCACTTTCATTCTTGAGGGGGCCCACATGTTCCCTATACTTCCTTTTATCACTGACATACCTGTAGAAGCTTTCCTTTTTGCCCTTGATGTCCCTGGCCAGATTTAATTCTGTCAGAGATTTAGCTTCCCTAACCTGATCCCTGGCTGCTCAGACAGTTTCTCTGTATTCCTCCCAGGCTACCTGCCCTGGCTTCCACCCTCTGTAGGCTTCCTTTTTGTGTTTGAGTTTGCCCAGGAACTCCTTGTTCATCCATGCAGGTGTCTTGGTGTTTTTTCATTGTTGGGATGCATTGCTCCTGAGCTTGGAGGAGGTGATCTTTGAATACTAACCAGCTTTATTGGGCCCCTCTTCCCTCCAGGGCTTTGTTCGATGGCACTCTACCAAACAGATCCCTGAAGAGGCCAAAATCTGCTCTCCTGAAGGCCAGGGTAGTGAGTTTGCTGTGAATTCTCCTTGCTGCCCTGAGGATCTTGTACTCCACCATTTCGTGGTCACTGCAGCCAAGGCTGCCCTGAGCTTCACATCCCTTACTGGCCCCTCCCTGTTGGTGAGAACAAGGTCCAGTATGGCACCTCTCCTCATTGGCTCCTCCACCACTTGGAGAAGGAAGTTATCATCAGTGCATTCCAGGAACGTCCTGGATTACTTATGCCCTGCTGCGTTGTCCCTCCAACAGGTATTGGGGTGGTTGAGGTCCCTCATGATGATCAGGGTTTGTAAACACGAGGCTGCTCCTGTCTCTCTATAGAGGGCCTCAACCACTTGGTCTTCCTGATCTGGTGGCCTGTAGCAGACCTCCACTATAGTGGCCCCTGTCCCTGCCCTCCTTTTAATCATAGAATCATAGAATCATTAAGGTTGGAAGAGACCTCAAGGATTTAATCATGACCCATAGGCTCTCAGTTGGGTCGTCATCCATCCCCAGGCATAGCTCCATGCATGCCAGCTGGTCATTGACATAGAAGGTGACACCTCTCCTTGTTATGTGTTCTCTGGAATAATAATAAACTAGGAGTGTACCTGAGTACTAGAGGTGCCTCTGCTCAGCTGCAGGTGTATTTGCTTGCCAGGAAGAGAAAGGTGGATGATGTACTGAAATGAGGAATCATGCCAAAAGCAGGAGATGCAATCTTCCCCGTCTTTGGGTGGCTGTGCTGTTTCAGTTGCTTGTGTTGGCCCTGTATAGGAATGTGCCTCTTTGAACTGGGCCCAAAACATGCTGTAAAAAATGCAAGGGTTTTGCAGTAGTGAAACGTAGATTCCTGAAACTCTTAAATTTGACAATGGAATTAAACAATTTGGGCTCAGAAGTCAATGATTATAAAGTTGTCAAGTTTCTAAATTTTTGCCGTAAAGAGCTCTGTGTTGTCGTCTAAGACATTTAGTGGTTTTGTGTGCCAGATTAACTGTTTCACCACGATGGATAAGAACAGTGTGTCGTAATCTTTCTCTGGTACTCAAAAGGGCTTGAAATTTTGGGGTGCGTAGGTCCACTGTGGCGCTTTCTGTGAAGACTTGAGTCGAAATGAGTGGGGCACTGGGGTCCCCAGTTCCAAAAGAAATGAGGATGAGGGTGAGTTTGTGCGCAAGAAAGACTCAAGGTCAGCATAGGTGAGGGAGACACGGCAGTTTCCTAGGCTGCATTCGTTTCCCCATAGCAAGCATCCTGTCCAGCAGCGTGGTCAGTGGAGCCGTGTCGCCCAGGACTCAGGGCAAAGAAAGATTTACACCTTAACTAGAGATGCTGAACCTCTGTCTGGATACAACTGATTGCTTTTGAAAATACTTAGATTGAAAGTAATTGCTTGTTGGCTCTTCCTTCACAGCCACAAGAGAGAATTCATCTCGATTAAAGAATATTTGCAGGTATTTCCTCTTCGCCAGGGTGCCAGGGACTGTTATCCACGACCATTACTTTTTAATCCTAAAGGACCAAATTTGTCAGTGTTGTGTGGCCATTTTTCAAGTTCTACTAGAAGATTCATAGACACAGACTTTTTTTAATGCTGCTATCATTTTTTCATATGTGGGTTTGAAGTCACTACGTTAAATAAATTAAACTACTTATTCAAGCTGAAAAGCCTTTAAAAATCTTATAAGGTAGCAGAATAGCTTTACTTTTTGGACGGTTTTGATGCATTTAGAATCTAGCCTCTGCTAAAATAGGTAGTCTTAATTAAAACTAATGTTACATTTGTTTAAAACTAATCTTAAAACTTAGCCAACACATAAACAGAGAATGCAGTTTCATATAAATTAAATTTAAATAAATTAAACTAATTGCAAGCAGCATGAAAACTCTTGATACAAAGATAATTGTAGTGACCGTGATAGTGGAGTAAATTGGCTTTATGGTGTGTTTGGTAGTTTTTAAAAAATAAAAGCACCTTGAACTGCTGTTTCCTTTTAGGAACTTCTATTCACTCAAAACTGAAGCTACCCTGGTAGAAAAACATCTGTTTTGTTATTCACAGATTGAATTGCTTGGAAGTGCTCCTGATTTTGCTGTGCATTTGAAAGGTGATGATGCAAGGCTTGTAGATGGTGCTGCATGCAACCATGATGGCGTTTGGGCAAGGTCAGCTGTGTATTCTATGCCTTCATGTGTCATGGATGCATGCGATGGCTGGCATTGCTACAGGAAAAACCATCAGCACTATTCCTTGGGTAAATCTTTTGCGGGCTGTAGTTCGATTAAACCAATGTTTCCTGACTTCCTTTGGTGGTAAGGTCCCCGTTCCTTCTTTCTGGAACAGTTTTTAGCTGGATGAGCTTTCTGAATGTTACTGTGCAGATGAGTAAGCCTTCATGGTGGTGGCAAGAGCTGGGTACTCAAGAGGAAGAGGCTGAGAGAGCACCAGTACCAGCCTACATGGGTCGGAAATGCTCACGGAGGGGTGGTGGGAGATACTTTGTTTTCAGCATTGTCCATGTGGCCTGAGAAAGCTTTTCTTACCCACTCAAGGACACTGTTTTTCAGAAAGGAGGGCTGAAAATGTGAGAGTTTCATGTAGTCAAAGACGGGAACAAGTGACAAAACCACAAAAGTGGACTTATTTGGAAGCATTCATTGTGTGTGTCTGGATTGCTTGCTTTTTTATTGTAAGAGAGAAAGTTATGAATCCCAAACAACTTTTCCAGAAGAAACTGATTCTGCTTTCTAGTACCTGCAATTTCATTAATTGCTTTCAAAGCTACTTATTCAGACCTTCATGTCTTAGTTATTTGGCTTTTTTTTTTTCTTTTTTTGCCTAATCCAGATGCTGTCAATGTCCTGTTACATGAACAACACAGCTTTTGTCTGGGGGAAAACAGAAGAGGTTTGTATTCGCTGGCCCCTTGACTAATGGTTCTTGAAGCATTGCTTATGCTGGGAAGCTTCTGTCTCTGCAGCAGACTGATTTCTGATGACATGCAAACAGTGCGTTTGCTGCAGGATTGAAGTTAGGTGCAAAGACCTAAGTAAACCTTTTAATGAGATAAGGAAGACTGCAAGTCTGAGAATGCTGAGGGCACTGTAGGAAAAGGCACAAGTGATAACAGCTGATGAAGAGCTGGCTGAAAGGAGGCTCCGCTACCCCACACCCTTGCAAAAGGCATTTCACAGAGAATTCCCCAAGCATTTTCTTTGGTTTTGCCCAATCTTCACTGGTTCCTTACGGTTCCGTGCATCATCACAATAGCTGCAAGCAGGTACATGCATATAACATGTAGGAAATTCCCTATCTGCAGAATCAAGGCAAAAAGAACTAGATGGAATAAAGCACAAACTCACCTTCCTTCCATGTTCCAGATACTTTGACCCATACAAAAATGACTTCAGACAGAACATTTACATTTTGTTAATACTTAGCTAGCTATCTACTACAAAACAATTACATATAAAATGGTTAATACTTAAACTCTCACATTTTCAGCAGGCAAGTTTGTGCTTCAGAGAAGTGTATACAGTTTTAATGGCAGAGAATTGGAAAACAATTCTGTACAGTTATGTACAACTTTTATTGCTCTTGAAATCTTGTGTGTCTCTCTAAAGTAGTTACCTTGTTCATTCAACAGCTATTTTTAATGGGAGTTTCTGCTAAGCCTTCTGTGTATGTGTATTTTTAGAAACTCAGCAATTATAGTTGTAACGATGCTGAGTTATTTAAAAATACAAACTTGTGGAGCACGCAATACCTGTACATTTCAGAGTAACTGTTAAATGTCTGCATTTTGTTTTCCCATTTATTTGGATACACAGGTACTTTATCTATGTTCTTTTAACATTTCTCTTTCAAATATTTTTCAGTAGGTTATCTTCCTTTAGAAGCTTGTGTTTTTCTTCGCATTCTTTGCAGTAGTTTACCAGGCAGTTCTGTCGGATGTGCGCTTAGAAGGGTGCCCATTGTGTTGAATTTTAACGCTCTGGCTGTGTTGCAGGCGAGTCTCAACAGCTGCTCTTCAGCTGCTAGTAATGCACTTTCAAAGCGAACACGTTCTGACCCAGGTTAAGGAGTTGCCTTTTTTATGATCCGCAGTGTCTGCTATGTTCTGTTGTTAATAAACTGAATTTTATGGCCCCTCTGTGGCAGGTGCAGGGTATCGGGTAAATTACTTCCTTTTTGTGGGTCCTCTGTTGTGTAAGAAAGTGTTCCTTCTGGAAAGGTTTTGCATTCGATCTCATTTTCATTGAACTTAGTGTCAAGAATTGGGTTCTTGACAAGTCCTTCCCATGCTGCAAAACAGCTGAGTAAAAAGTTGATGCACTAATTCCCTTTCTGCTGCGTTACTGATACTGTCTTATGCTGACCTTCGCTAATTCTGCAAAACGATACTTGGTTTCGTGGTTGAGGGTAAACATCAGAACATGACGTGTGGGCTGAACCCATGCCGAGGCACTGTGAGCGGAGTCGTTTTGTTGCGGGGGTGACTGCGGACATCCCTCTTTTGGGGCACACTGCGGGCACACAGGGTTGTGTGGTCCAGAAGCACAGGCGCTGGGGTGCCCATCGCAGGGGGCTGGTAGCACCGGGACACAATCTGGCCACCTGGGTGGGCCTCCAGCTGCTGCCGTAGGTTCTCAGCTGTGGTGGTTGGTGGGCAGTGGTATACTGGTGTGACACTCAGGTGCCTCGTCCAGGGTGTCACATCCCTCTGTTACGGCAGCGAGTGATGTCTGGCAGTGTGAAGGTGGAATGGTCTCTGCAGCCACTCTGAGAAACACTTCAGCTTGGAACTCATCCAGGGGTAGAAAGATTGTTGAGATCGTGAACACAAATCTTAAGCATCGAAAGTAATAGCTTGTAAGAGCTCCAGCTTGTATATGGTTTGCTGTTTACAGTCTCTGGTGAAGAATAAAAATGTAACATGAGAACTAGTTCCGTCTCTTGTTATTCCAGGTCAGGGTCTCAGGAGCGGTTACTGAAGAAGATGCAGACACACTGAGAACTTCAGGAAAGCAAGACATGCGTCCTTCTGAAAGCTGAAAATAGCCCTCTGATAGGGTCATGAACCTAAGACAAGTCTTTGTGTCTGTACTGATGTTTGGAGTAGCTGGTCTACTCCTCTTCATGTATCTGCAAGCTTGGATTGAAGAACAACACACAGGTACAGTAGGTTTTCTTTTTTTTTTTTTTTAATGTAAGTGCATCCATTACTTTAGAGATGATTGTCAGGTCTGTTGAATGCACGTGGACAATTGGGAGGAGACCCCCTGTTTGGCAGTAGAATGTAATTGAAAACAGACTTGTTTTAATTGCTACGCTTCATATATGCATTAAGAAATTTCTTGATTCACATTAAAAGATGCCCCCAGCTACCTAATCGTATTGTATCAGCTTCATTTGCAAAAGCAAGTGTTGCAAAAGCATATTGTGCATATATGAATGCAAGCGAGTCCAGTTTAGAAATAATTCTGTGTGCTGTTTTGTGGTTTTTTTTCTATGGGTTTTGTGTGGCAAAACATTTTTTGGAAAATAACTGCTATGTCATGTAGACAAAAGTGAGCTTCTAAGCAAAAATGCTCATGTGAAATCATCCTGTCCTGTTTGAGACAGAGTTAGATACTGGACTTACAAGCCTTTCTTAGATATAGCTTCGTATTGCAACTTTGGGTAAATCTGTACTAGCGTTTGGTCAGGGTTACACTTCTGAGTTGAATTTCTTTTGTTCTCCATATTTCAGTTTATGCCACAGGTTGATCTAGGTGAAACTAAACTTTTTGGATGAAACTAAAACAGGCTATTCACCTCAGTCTCTAGTGGGTGCTCAGTTCACAGGACCAGTCTAGAGTTAGTCTGTAAACCCCTCCTGAAACCTGTATAGGGTAGATGTCAGTAAGGTCATTAACACTCGCTGTTTTGCTCTGCAGATCCACTTCTGTTATGGCATGTTACTTGATGACATATCCTTGGTTTTAGTTCTATATTTGTTTTTGTTTGGGGTTTGGGTTTTTTTGTTTGTTTGGGGTTTTTTGTTGTGATTTTTTTTTAGTTTTTTTTTCCCCCCATTAACAATAGGAATGTTCCCAACTTGTTAAGAAGTTCTGACTTTTATGTCCTCTTGTCTCTATTGCTCAGCTTCCATTTCCTCTGTAAAACTCTTACTTTATAGTATGCTGATACCATTGTGAAGAAATACATCTGCAAAAACACATTAGTCTTCTGGCTTTATTGATCTGTGCTTTTATTCCATATGAGCTGCTAGGCTCCGGTATGTTTTAGAGAGCAGTGGTGAGAGGGGAATCTAGTGCATCATTCCTGCAATTGTTTGACAATGACCTTGAGGGTTTTTTTCAAGTAAGTGCAATGATCACAATGTTAATTTTGGCTTGTTAATGTTTCTGGGCTGGTCCAATGTATTTACAAAACTGTTAGAAGAGGTAGTACAGACTCCCTTTGGAAAGGCCCCCTTGTTGACACAAGGGTTCTGCCAGAAACAGAGCGCACTGTGGGAGAAGCCTTCCTTGAAAATCTCTACTGTTGTCAACAATGTTAAGGGCAGATATCCCTGCTTCCAAGGTAGTTCAGGAATGTAGATGATGACTGTAGATTATTGATTTATTTACTTGCTGACATTCTTCGCATTCCTTGCATCTTTTCTTGTGCTGTAATTAACCTTTCTTTCCTTGCCATGCTCCTTGTTGCTATTCCTCATTGTGTTTTCCACTCCTTTCTTTTGTCTGTATATTCCTACCACTAAAAAGAAACCAGAAAAACACAATATAGGGGGAATTAGAACATACTATGTTGTTTGGGGGAACCAGGTGCTTTCTTTGGGGTTTTCTTTGATGTATTGCCATAATCTTCTTCAGGAGAGAGGCTTCTCCTTGTACGAAGAAGTCATTTCCATGCGAAAACATATCCGTAATAAAATGGTATCTATCAGGGAACGGAATGGTTAGCGACCTCAAAGCGTGACTTCCATTTTTAGTGCCCTTTTATCTCACTGGACTGCTGTTGTGACAGCACTTCAGCAGAATAAAAAAAAAATAATTTTGGCATTCTCTACAGTTGTTAGGTCATGCACATCAGGAAGAGCATGGCAAAATAATCATTCTTTGGTGTCTGCTTTTGCCTTTTCTTCTTCCAATTTAATGTGTAGAGAGCCATTCTTTTTTATTTCAAACACCTGTATCTCCTCTAAACCTTCTGCAGCTCAATTCTCTAATGTACTGCCCCCCCCGTATGATGCTTAAGAAGCAATACAAAATAAAACATATTTGCTTATTCACAATACACATTAGTTATGGGCATTTTTCCCTCTTTTTCTCTTTTTTTTTTTTTTTAATGTCTTCTGCTGTGCTTTTCATACTGCCATGTGTTGTGCACCGTGGCTTTTTGGGGATGAGCTGTGTCTGGAGAATCCCGAATTGACAAGTATCTTTACAAGGGTTTTATGTGCCCTTTTAATCGTATCACTAGTCACACAGCTGTAAGACAGCTAGTTTTAATCTGCGAGTGGCTGAGCGTGTGATTTGATGTTCTATTAAGAAATGGAAAAGTGCGCCTCGTGCTTCTCAACTGCCGTGCTGTGAGCCTGTAGAGACAAGTGTTTGTTGTAGGCAGAACTATTTTTATCTTCCACGATGCCCTGCTCAAGACCTACAGCATTCACATTTGCATTCGGTTGCTGAAGGAAGTTGGATGTGTTTGAGTTTAGGAAAGTATCTGTTTCACACCAGTGAGGTGCTGCTGCCTACCACCCCGTTGCCCTGAATGTCTGACTTGGAGCCTTTATAAGTCACAGTCGCTGGAAGAGGTAGTACATTTTGCTTGCTTGTTGTTTGTAATGTTCATATTTATTTCTCAAGCTCTCCTAGCTGTGGTGTGAATGACTCCCAATCAGCTCTAGGTTTTTGTGGGGAATTGGAAAATTGTATGGTAATTTACCATTTCCTTATTAGTGTTTGTCCTACTATATTAAAGTCAGACTATTTGCGTTCACACTTGCCATTCCCGTTGCCACCTTTTCTCTTTCTACTTGTTCATAATTTTTCACGCCAGACCTAATGCCACTTTTCTTGCATAGTTTGACTACGTTCTCTCTTTTTGGCTTTCTTCTTTCTACTTGCTCTTCACATCTCTGAGATCTCAACTGCGATTTGATTTCCCCTGTTTGTCTTATTTTCCTCTAGACCTGATCTTATCTAAGCATGGTTTTTTTCTTATTTACTCCTGCAAACTTCCCTCATCACTCAAATTTATCCAGCCCAGTAACACCTTCCCTAATCTTTCATCCTGTCTGTCTGATTCAGATGCACCCGCAGGCTCAGCAGCTGGATGTGCCTCTCAGCGCAGCCATGTCTTCTGCTCCCTCCCATTGTGCTTGGACTCTTCAGATAATTTCTAGTCACATTCATCATTCCTATGCCTTAAAAAAGAGAAAATCTTCCATTTAGAGATGTGTAAGAAACAGCTGCTAGCTACATGGTGGTCCTCTCTGATGGCTTTTCAGAGACATTAGCAGTCTGAGAGAACAGGTGAGTTTCTTGGTTTTGCTCTGTGCATGGAGCATATAAAGACAGGATGATATATCCTCACTTAGATGTAGCAGAGGCCTTCTGTTGGGTGTCTTCAGTTCACCTCAGTGGGATAGAGGGGAACAGACCTGTCAAGGATAGTCCAACATGAGTGTCAACACGCAGAGACTTCATCTGGCTGAAAACTTCACTGACATCAACACTGATAATGTAATATATATGGAGCAGTTCAAGTTCTCCATATATAAATATATTCACTTATACATAAATGAACTGATGTGAATTCAACTAAATCCTACAGCTTTACTTGGTAGTTCTCCATACAGTCTTGCATTCTTCAGTGAAAGCACCAAATATTGTGGCAGTGATTAAAGAACAGTTACTGTTTATTACATGCTTAGTAATTTCCAACACTGTTAATCTTGTACAAGGGAAGCAAACTGATGGGTCTTCCAGAGCTGATCTTGAGTTTTATACCACAAATCACCTAAATTATAGGGTTGTGGGGTGCAAAGGACACTTGCATTTTAACCCTGCTATGTATAGATGTGAATTGGATTTTCAAGTTAGGGATTCTGATTTTTTACTTTTAAAATTCTTCTCTATTTTTGGGGAGATGATACGATTTTGTGTGACCGATGACTACAAAATCTGAGAATATCTTTGTGAATAGATCTGTGTGCTGGGCTCGTTGTGTGGGGTTTTATTGTGTTTTGTGAGGTTTTTTTCTTCCTCTTGCAGTTTATGTAATTTTTTTTTTTTGTGATGTATGCCTAGTAAATTAATGATTATGAAGGGCTATTTTGGTGTTTCACAGGTTGCAGTATGACTAATAATTAAATTAAAGAAGGCTGCACTGCCTCTGTCCTGCCATAGATTTCTGGTTCCTGAGGGTGAGAAAGTCTGCCTCTTCTCTTTCCCAGCAGCTTTGTATCTCACCTTAAGGATACTGGGGGGTTTCTGCAGGCTTTCTCTTCACTTTGCAGGATACCAATTTTGTAGTAGCCTGTGGGTGCCAGGCATCCTTCTGCAGTGTGCATGCTTTCCTGTCGTTTTGTGCATCCAGCTCCTGAGTAGCTTCACCACAGAGACCTCATCCCCATTCCTCAGGCCACAGCTCTTGTTTTTGTGAGGAATCAGAATAAAAAAAAAATCAAATAAAAAAATCCCATTTTAAGAAAAGTTTGAAATTCCATGAACTGTCATGAGCTTTCTTAATTTAGTCTGCTATTGCTGTATCCATCCAGTTTGTATCCATACTACTTGGTGTAAGCAGGAGGGCTTTTTCATTACTTTGCCAGACTTAGTAATCCAAGGGGATCTTTTGGGTCCTTTGGTAATCTGGTGAGATATTTTGAGGCCATGGAGAGAGCTTCCTTATCTTGACACTCCAAAAAGCAAATGATTTATGCATACATGTGGTAATATTTAGTCTTTGCTGTTTGTGTGGGTTGATTTTTATTTAAACCTTGCCTAAGTAGAGCAACACTGATGTATCTTAAAGAACAGTTCATATGTAATTGATGGAGACCAGTGATGAGGGGTGTTCCTCAAGGTCCTCAGTATTGGGACTGGTACTGTTTAACATCTTTACCTGTTCACATGGACAGTGGGACTGAGTGCACCCTCAGCAAGTTTGATGATGTCACCAAACTGTGTGGAGCAGTCAAAACATCGGAGGGAGGGGATGCTGTCCAGAGGAAACTTGACAGGCTTGAGAGGTGGGCCCACGTGAACCGGGTGCATTGGATAATGATAAGTTTTACATGACCTGGAGCCCAGAAAGCCAACTGTATCCTGGGCCACATCAAAAGCAGCGTGACCAGCAGATCGAGGAAGGTGATTCTCCCGCTCTAATCCACTCTTATGAGACCCCACCTGGAGCACTGTGTCCAGCTCTGGGGTCACTAGCATACGAAGGATATGGACCTGTTGGAGCGAGTCCAGAGGAGCCCCTTTCAGACAGGGCTGGAGCACCTGTCCTTTGAAGTCAGGCTGAGAGAGTTGAGGTTTTTCAGCCTGGAGAAGAGAAGGCTCCAGGGAGACCTTATAGCAGCCTTCCAGTACCTGAAGGGAGCCTACAGGAAAGCTGGGACTTTTTGCAAGGGCATGGAGTGATAGGACCAAGGGATAATGGCTTTAAACTGAAAGAAGGGAGATTTAGATTAGATACTAGGAGGAAATTCTTCACTGTGAGGGTGGTGAGGCACTGGAACAGGTTGTCCAGAGAATCTGTGGATGCCCCATCCCTGGCAGTGTTCAAGGCCAGGTTGGATGGGGCTTTGGGCAACCTGGTCTAGTGGAGGATGTCCCTGCCCATGGCAGGGGGTTGGAACTAGGTGATCTTTGAGGTCCCTTCCAACCCAAACCATTTTGTGATTGTAAAGGCAACTGTTTACAGAGAAGTCAGAGTTTTCCCAGAAAGTCTTCTGTAAATAGAATAGAATAGAGTCATTACGGTTGGAAGAGACCTCAAGGATCACCTAGTCCAACCGACTCCCCCCCACCTACATTGAACTAATATATTAGAAACCGGATGCGTAAATAAAGGAGAAAAGGACGCTGCTCAATAACAGTTAGTAATCATGAATAATTTAGTTCTTTTAGTAACCTTGAACTATTTCTGTTGTTGAAGCCCGGGGTAGTTTATGGGAGTCTTGGTAACTCTGCTGGAGAACACAACTACTATGGCAAGCAAGTCTTCCTGGTTTGCAGTGCCTAACTACAAATGAGGCTGGGTGTGTTTAGGTTTTACCCTTCTGGTCAGAACATGCTGTCTTCTCTGTGGAAAATGTTTTGTTTCTTTGGTTTTGTTGTTTGTTTGGTTTTTTTTTAATCTGCCTCATTATTGTATTGAAGCACAACAGAATGAGGATTCAGTAAATGCTGCTTGATGAGCAGTTATAGAGTTGTTGGAGTCCCAGAAATACTACAAAATTTTATTAGGTGAATCTCACCATATAACATAAAAGGGATTTCCTTTTTTTCCCTTCACCTTTAAGTGATTTCAGGCTGTAGGGAGAGAATAATGGTCTTTGCACAAAAAAAAATTCTATTAAGAAACAGGTAGAGATTGATACTTTGTCAAACCATAATGACCTAAAAACAGAACTAAAAGCTAAATATAAGAAATTATAATTTTCAGAGCTAGTCATTGTAGACTCTCACCCTATCTTCAGCAGCTGCAAAACCCAGAAGCTTTAAGACAAAGAAGTTAAAATGTCATACAGCTGCATATAACATTTAGGGCTGTATTTATCTATTTGTGAGGATGTTCTTCCTAGGTCCTGCTGTTTAACAGCCCTCAATCTTCTATCTCATTCATTTTGCTTTTATCATTCCTACAGCTGAATTGTATCTAATTTTATAAATCCTTCTTTCTTAAAGGAAATTCCTGCCATGCTGTTTTCTTGAGGATGTTGTAGAAGAGTGTTTCTGAGTTGGTGGCATGTTTTAATTCTTTGCTATTTAGCCTCCATTGTCAAGTGGTATAAAAGAAACTACATGGGATGAGGTTTTTTGGGGCTCCTCTCAGCTATATATTCAATAATAAGTTTGAGCAGAAGCTAATGACATTCCATTTATTATTGTGTATAAGCTTTTGACAGCCCACCCAACCTTATTCATACCTACACCAAAGAGCTCAATTTGTAGAAAGATGAAGTACATATCTTAATTGTACTGAGGACAGATGAACATACACTTTATTACCTGTTTTCAAACATGACTTTCAAAAGAGGCTACTGTAACTTTTTTATATCTGAAGGTATGTAACTGAACTCACTTCAGAATTTGTATTGTAACTACTGCTGGAGCGTTTTTTGGCTTGATACTGGAACACTTGCGAAGTGGGGTGTCCTGTCCTAGGAAGGCTGAGTGTCAGTCACACTGTCTTCAAAATGCTCTTTTGAATTGGCTATGAAACATGTACAGGTAATCTTCACACTGTTTTCCAGTTATTCAGATCTTTGGAGCAGAACATCTAGATTAAGTTTGTAAATGTGATTTTTATACGGAGCCCTTAGCAGTCATTCTTTCTGTTAAGTAGCTATGTTGGTTTTTTTACATGATATATGTTATTTAACTTTCGTTTAATTTTCTAACAGATGAGCTGTTATTAAGTGAAGTGCTCAGTTTTCAGTTATTGTCCACCATTGTTGTTGCTTTTAACAACTTTCAGTTCATAGCACCTCTACAGTTCCAGAAAGTCCTTTCCTTAAAAGCTGATCATTCAGGCAACTGCATCCAACAAGCCCTGAAGTCTCTTCAGTGCACTGATTTTGTGACAAACTACCATTTAAGACATATATATAGCTTTATAAAACAAGAGAGGTGATTTTTACCTGGCATGTCACCTCTCACCATTTAGAAGTAATAGTAGAAAAACTCTTGAGATAAAAGTTTCTCTGTTCCTGACTTGTTCCATTTTACTTAAGTGCGCTGCACATTTTCAGAATAGCAAGTGGTCACTCTGTGTCTGATGTCGAACAGCTTTGGTGTGTCGCATGGTTACAAACAGTTCTGTTAGAGCATGTGATGTGGTCCCTGCAAAATTCCGAGGGAAACCTTTAGTTCCTTACAAGAATTAAATTAGAAAATCTGGTATTTGTTTTTAGTGTGTGTATATACACACATATGTATGCATGTATATTTACTTCTAGTATCTTCTGTATTTCCCTTCTTTGTGTAAGAGTAAGGACTGCTGGTAGGAGAAATATTTCAGGCAGAAACCTGTCTTCTCACCGCAGTCAGCTATTTGGATACATGGGGATCAGTTTATAAGGAAGAAGAAGAAACCACGACGTGTTCAGTCTCAAGAGCTTTTTGTTTCTGTCTTTTTGCTTCCATTTGACTCATCTGGTGTCACTGTAAAATGGTTATTGCTATAAATTAGGGATAATTCTTAATCGTCTTGCGACAACTGTAAAATAAACATTTAAAGATCAGGAGGCTGACTGGTTACAAGTAATGGGAGCCATTTCAGTGTTCAAGGGATTAATGTCCTACAGATGACGTGTATGATTTAGCTGGAAAAAATGTGATGAATGTATATGTCAGAGCAAAAGGTTCAAGGAAGAAGAAAATTTCCTTTTTTTTTTTTTAAACATGGAAAAACTGGTTTTATTTTTGCTTCTTTTTTTATTTGAAAAGGTAATCATTACTGCATGGCCGCATGGAAATTGGCAGGACTTTCAAGTTTGGGTCCCTGCTGCCTCAGACAGCTGTCTCACCTTTTGGTTGGTGGGTTTTCTTGTTTTATGTTAATGACATATTCAAAGAAAAAGAATGTTTCCTCATTTTTGCAGTATTTCTGTAGAAGGCATTTCATAGCTGTCAGCTTGAAACTGGGAAAATTCGTGTCACATCAGCATATAGTGTTTTCCTTCCCAGCTCCTCCAACCTTGAGCCTGGTGGCTGTATCTGTGGGAGTGAACATTACTGTCTTCAGCCAGAAAAGAGAGTTCATTGGGTACTATCAAATGCTGTGTTTAAACAACAAAATAAAACCGCCAAAAACCTCCCAAAGTCTGTTAATTTCTATCCAAAGTCAGGGTCAATGACCAAATCAGTTTAAAGGCTCTTCTTTTTGTAAAACTGTAAATATTCATTACTTAAACTAAACAATATTCTGGATTTTAAGCATTGCCTTGTATATAGATGAAACTGTTCCCAGGCATGTATGAGGTTCATCTGATGTAAAGTGGTGGGGAATAAAATACCACACACATCCATTTGCTTTGGCTTGTGATTGATTTGATTTTGATTTAGCAGAGATGTGCGGCAGCATCCTGCACTGCCTAGAAAGCTGTAGTAGGCAGCAGGTAGCAGCAGTACTTTGCAACCTAGGAAATATTATCCTCTACAGTAGCTCTTTAGGAACTCCCAGTCCCACTTGTATCCACAAAACCCAATTGTTTCCTTGCCACATTGAGAGCCTCCCCGCGGTAACAACATCCAAGATTGTCATTGACCTCTATTAAACCTGTGTGGTACCTGTGAGCAAATGCAATTTGTCCCTCACAGCTTTGTTGTTTCAAATTATTTTGTCTGTATTGACTATGCAGCTTTCTATCACATGATCCTAGCAGAAATTCACAGTGCGTAGCTCTAGCAAAATCAGGCTGAAGAGGTACAGGTCTTGTCTCTTAATCCCCTGGCTTCGTAAGAGGTACACTTAGCGCTATCTACAAGGGACAATGACACAAGTTATCAAAATATCTGAGGAATGATAGAACTTCCTTTTTTTTTTTCCGAGGGGACTAAGGATGTTAAGCAAAGAAGATTCAAGACTTTGAATAATTTTCCTGTTTATAGTTCTGTACTATTCTAAGAAAAAAAAAAGCAGGATATAGTCAAAGCTAGCCCTTTCCAAACTAATAATACTACTTTTTTTTTCTTTTTTTTTTTTTTGGCTCAAGAATGCTGCAGCACAGAAGGTCCTGGGATGGTGAGGAAATCGTTGTAAGGATTTCAGTTCACACGCACAAAACCCACTGTGAGCCAAGCAGACAATGTGGGCTTGAAGTCAGTCATTGGCTATGGAAAATTGAGTTTCTTGAGAAACAGAGATAGTGAGGCAATACCTGTCTCCTGGCAAAGAATTTCACTGCCCTAGAATGTAATGGGTGACGGCCTAATAGCCTCAAAATTTGACATGCACCTCGGGGGACAGCTTTTGCATGTCATGGACACTGGCTAACATCCAGAAAAGTAACTAAAGATCAGTAGCCTAAGGTTAAGAATAATCAGAATCAATATTAAATTTCACTGTGAGCAAATGCCAGGTGAAAGAAGAGGAGGTGTTAATTGATTTTATATTTAATGTGATTGGAATGGAGCAGGTCATTTCAGTACCAATTATAATCTAGCATTAGAAGAACTTGCCCAACTGTACACACTTATGTAAGGTCATAGATGGAGGAAGAAGCTGTTAAAGGTTTGTAATACTTTCTGCTACAGATATAATCTAGGCTTAATAGAAGTATGCACTTAGAAACAGCTCACGTGAACTCAGGGTTATTTAGAGTTATGCAGTTGTGCCCTCAGCGTGTGCACGTTGCCTCTCGGTAAATTATTTGTAAGAGAAAAGAGAGTTTGGGGATTTTTGGTTTTGATTGTGATCAACTAGGGCGATGTGATGTGCAAATTGCGTTAGCTGCAGCTGGAAGCACTCAGTTGTATTAAATAGAAACAGGAAGATATCAGTGCTTGATGCTTCACCGTTCATCCACAAAATAGCTCTGTTAAGGAAAGCAAATATGACTAATAGGAAATAATAAATGTAGTAAGTGTTGTGTACAAAGACAGTTTTCTCTCTGACTTTTGATCGTACTTGATATTTATACTTAAACTTTTAAAAACAGTGGACAGACCCGGGGAAGAGAAAGAAACACAGTTGTTCCTGAATTACTCTCCTTGTTGCCAAAACTTCAGTTTCTCTGTTGTTCAGAGGTGTATGCCATGAGCGGTTACTCTGACTTTGCATAACCATACTGCGTTTTCAGAGAGTGGTATAGACAGGAGATAATGTTACGTTCAAAAAGAAAAGTATGTTCCTACTCTCATGCAGCAGTTGGTGGTTCCCAAACACATGTCTCTGCAAGTCTTAATGTGAGCAAGGGTCTTGCTTTCTTGGGTTAGGATGGGGATCGTGGATCTCCAGTCAAGAGACCCATTTGCGGTGGTGTGCAAACGGTGTTTTCTCTGCACTGCTGTGAGTTGCGGCGTGATTCCCACTACTCAGGAAGCTCTCTGCTATGGCCGCTCTCGGCAGTGTTACAGTGGGAATGAAAACAGAGCGGCGTGCGCACTATACAAACTTTGTGTGAGGGTCAGCTACTCTACTAGAGGAGTCACAACGTCAACTCCATGCTCTTGAAGGACGCAGTCAGTAGACTGCCAAAAAGCTGTTACTGATGGGGATTGGCAGGGGAAAGGCCACCAGCTTTGTCCTTTATAGAGGGCTTTGGAGACAACAGTGCAGTATGAAAAGCTGTAGTTCTTTTGTTAAAGAGTAGCTACTAGTCATGGAAGCTTTTGGTTTCTTCCACCAAATACCTGAGCCCCATGACTATCTATTTTACCTGACTCGCCTCACAAGGGTGGCAATTGAAGGAAAGGCTTTAGTTAGCAAAAGCTTAATAAAGCTGAGTCAATAGAATTTCACTTTTTGCTCTGCTAATCTATGCAAAATTATTTCTTTATTCCTGGAAGAACATTTAGTGGCCAAATAATGCAGTGGAATCTGTGTTTCAATAGTGTTACTGTTTTCAAAAAACATAGTACAGTATATTAAAGTATTACAGTACACTTTTCAAGTGAATGATGGCAAGATAAATGAATAAAACACATGCAGATGCATTAATTTTATTTTTGTTTTTGTTTGTTTCTGGCTTTTTCTTGCTATCATTAAAGATTCATTAATGCACAGAATGCCTTGTCCACCACTGAGAACTAATGGCTTATAATGTGTTGACACAGGTCATGATACTAGAATTGTGTGTAAAATGCAGCTTGTTACTTTAACCATGTTACATACATAATTCATTAAATGTCATTGCTTTAAGATGGTTCTGTAATTGCGGTCAAGAATTATGGTACACTTTCCAGAAAGATCTTGGGTTTGTTCTTGATATAGGGCCAAAGCATAAACACTTTTCATGAACTTCAGTTTGATTTATAAGCTATTTAGAAACACTCAAGCTGAGTAGCTCCATACAACAGTTATTAATAAAGGCAACAGAAATTTGTTTTTCTTAGAAATTGAAATTTCTGTAAGAATGTAAAATCCTCAAGATGCCTAACCTTTTCTACCTACTAGCAGTCTTCTAAGAAGTCATCAAATACATAAAATACTGATACTGGGGAAGAAACAGGTCGGTCATGAGAGGGAAAGAAACTGGGCAGGAAGGTTGGTAGAGGGACTGGAATTTACTTGGATGTGTTTTTCTCTTTTTTACTCTTTTGCTGTGGGATTTGCTGAATTATTAATGCAATAATAAAGTCCATTCGATATGAATAGACTCCTAATCACTAAAGAAATTACTTGTAGGAGCAAAATCATTAGAGTGAGAGTTGGCTGACTGGCCCCTGATTAAATGATATCCAATGAAACAACAAAATGTAAAACAAGTGTATTTTTACAAGAACTATCTTATGATTTTTCTTCTTCCTTTGTTTGATCTTATGTCAAAGTTTTGCTGTTGCAGTCTTGGGACTGGTGGCACAGAGGAGGAGATGACAAATGTCTGACAAAACCAGTGGTTTTGTCCCTGACTTTTGCTTTAGTTTTGTTGGACTAGGGGGGGCAACACAAAGTGTATGTTAAGTGTAAGAAATAATATGGACATGAGAATTCTACTTTTTGGATTTATTTTTTTTTAAATTTGCTTTATCCTCTTACAGATGGCAAAATTTATTTCACCCTCTTTCTTTTCTCTTGCAATTTTTCACTTCATTGGGTCTATTTTGAAAATTAGCAGGCAGATGAGACTGGGCTTACGTAGGCTGAGGTAGCTGCAGTGAGGTGTAATAGTGATTTATTTAACCTTTGAGCAGAAATTTCTTTCTGGTAGAATTAATCTGCGAATGGCTGAGTTGTGCTACCTCTTAAGTTATGACTGATCATGCTATATAACAAAACTCTATTGGCATCAGGTTTAGGACTGGTGTAGATATAAATATAAGCCCGATAAAACTGTCAGATGCTATGACTGATGGGTGGGTTCAAGGTATTCTAGGCAAATAGTCAGCCGTACCTCTCCAGCTACCAAAATATGCATACTGTGTAGCAGGCATTAATGTGCTGTAAATAAAACATAGCTGAATGAGAGCTGAGAGTCAATTTAAGCAAAGACTAGTCTGTGATGAGTGATGCCACAATACAAATAATTGACTTTCTTCAAAGCTAGAGGTTAATCATGGTATTTTAAATGGGCTAATTCATTTGCACTAGTATCCACTTAAGCCATTTCTTGGGAGTTCATCTGTTTATCTGGGAAATTTCTGTTACCCATTCAGCATTTATTTGTGCCTGAAAACCTGGTATTTCCTCTGGGTCAGAGGCCTGCCACAATATCTAACTTCAGAGCAAGCGCATCGCCACCTTGGTTTCGCCCGCTCTGCAAGAGCCAAAGATCCAAGAAAGAATCAAAAAGGCTAGTTCAGTGTACTCAATAAAACGCTGCTTAGGGTTGACATGTTCACTAACAAATGTGTTTTGTTCAGGTTTACCACCTGAGGTGAACCGTAGAAAAATAAGAGAGATTCCATAAATGGCAGAGAAAAGTGAATGGTTTCTTGCTCCTTGATGATAGGAGAGTAAGCTAAGCCAGATGCTACAGTCATTTAATTCTTATTCTATTTTGACTTCTGTTATGGGAAATGTGCTAAACTGACTTTATGCTATTACATATTTATTGTGCGTGGTAATGTTTTTCGTGATTACAGATTACTTTGGTCCAACTATTTCTTGGCAGTTCCTATCACTGAAATGTTTTTGGCCTTTGCCTGTGCTGTTTCTGACACATCAATCATTGGTTAAATTCTCTATCATTAAATCATATTCCAGTGGCAGCGTCAAAAGAAAGCTGTCATCACACAGTTAGCCATTCTGAAGGGTAGGAAATGCAAAATTTATAATGCAGGTGCATTATGACTAACCTGGCCAAAACTGTTCTTTTGATGTAAGAAAACTTCTGATATATCAGGTTTTTCCAGAACTCCAGTTCCCACTGCTATTTCTTTTCCTGCCCTCCAAATATCTGGAAGAAGCTAATGTGGCTGCAGATTGTACAGGCTTACAGTGGGTCAACATGTAGGAGTATCATCTTTTCTTTATGGTGATGTGATGGGTTTACCCTGGCTGGAGTCCAGGTGCCCACCAAAGCTGCTCTGTCACTCCCCCTCCTTAACTAAACGGGGAGAAAAAGTGTAACGAAAGACTCGTGGGCAGAGATCAAGACAGGGAGAGATCGTTCACCAGTTATCGTCCTGGGCAAAACAGACTAGACTTAGAGACGAATTAACCTAATTTATTACCAAGCAAAACAGAGCAAAGCAGTGAGAAATAAACGCAAATCTTAAAACACCTCCCCCACCTGTCCCTTCTTTCTGGGCTGAAATTCACTCCCGATCTCTCCCTCCTCCCCCTCAGTGGCACAGTGGGATGAGGATGGGGGTTATGGTCAGTTCAACATGCATTGTTTCAGCCGCTGCTTCCTCCTCAGAGGGAGGACTCCTCACACTCTGCCCTTGCTCCACCATGGGGTTCTTCTCACGGGAAACAGTCC